>JABUQX010112462.1:0-11018 GCA_015478945.1 Trachelipus rathkii
TCTATTATATATTATATATATATAGTATAAATATATATATATATATATATATATATATATAATATATATATATCTTTTATATATATGTAGGTATATATTATAATATTACTTATATTATATACTATATATATAATATATAATATATATATATATAGTATTAGGTATTATATTATATATATAGTATATTATATATATAGGTAAGTATATAATATATATATATAGTATAATTATTTTATTATATATATAAAGAAGAAGAAGAGGTGTGATTCATTTTCTTATATATATATATATATATATATATTTATATTATAATAATTTATATATAATTAATTTATAGTAGTTTTATATATTATAATCATATATATAACTATATATATATTATATATTATAATATAGTTTGTATATATTATACAGTATATTATTTTATATTAATTTATATATTATATATATAATATATATATATTTTTATATATATTATAATATATTTACTATATATTATATATATATATTTAATATATTATGATTATATATATTATATAATATAGTATATATTATATATATATATTTTAATATATATATGTATATTATATATAATATATATATTATATATAGTATATATGTATATATATATATAATATTATATATTATATATTATATATATATATATATATATCATATATATATTATATAATATATATATAATATTATATATATATATATTATCTATATTATATATAGTATGTATATTATATATATTCATTTAACTATCGTTTATTGTGCCGATCTAGACCCAATGTTTTATTTAACGCGTAAATTAACATATACCATTTTATAATATTTCATACTTACATACTTACTTATTACTATCCTAGCTAACGTTACTTAAATATTATAAATTATTACATTATTTTCTTTGCTGTTAAATCTAAAATTTTGTAATTCCTTTCCATTGAAAAATTTTTTCCTTCTTTTCCCACAAAAATTTGCAGAGAGAAAGATCGTACTGAATGTCCCGAGCACCCCACCTCGAGTCATTATTTCGAATCGCAAGCGCACTGCAACTCTGCCTGCCATTTTTTGCTTCGCACGCCAGCATAGAGTGTTGTGCACAGCATCCGCATCGAACTTAATTTTTTCACATCTCACCGCAAAGCACCGTGACATCAAAATTGTATGCAGGACCTCACTGAAACGTTGCGTTGGTCAACTATATTATCAAATCTAAATCTGTTCATATGTCCATATGTTCGGAAATAATATCTAAGTGTTGACAATGTCTGAGAGAGAGTGCAGTGCATTTGATAGGCTTAGGGGGTTGTCTAGAAATAACATTCTCTCTAAACCTATCAAGATAGATAATAACAAAATTACAATAACCTCTGTATAAATAAATTTAGCAGCAGAGTCACTTTTTTAAAATATTCTTCTTTTGAACACTCTAATCGCATACCTCCTGCAGTGAGGAGAAATATTGAGACTTGTCAACCTTCGCAATCTCATCTCTTCTCTATTCGAATCTCTGACACCAAAATTAATCAATATGCTCGATATATCGATACGATATTAAATGTACGCTGTTGATAAGGTCTGGACCACAAAATCCTTTTCAATTTTACCCAATACTTGTGACTTAAAAAAAAAAAAATCAAAAACCGTTTATATCGGTTCATGCCTGAACTTGATCTATTAAAATATATGCTTTCCAACTCTGGTGGATTCTATGTGGCATCTCGCCTTTAATATAAGGTGATATATATATATATATATATATATATATATATATATATATATATATATATATATATATATATATATATATATATATATATATATATATATATATATATATATATATATATATATATAAATATATTAATAAATATATACATATAAATATATATATATATATATGCTACTGCTATAACTACTTTATGTAACTATATATATATATATATATATATATATATATTTTATATAACAATTTTTATTTTCTGTGGTAATAGTAATAGCTAATGCTAGATACTAATTCTTGATTCTATTTACATTATAAAATATAATTTTTTCAAGTAAAAAAGTTTATAATTAAAATTCTGTAAATTATATGCTATCGATGTGTTGTGTATAAACTATTAATTATATTTAAAAAAAATTAATTGCTAACAATAAACAAATAAGGTTTAGGTATGTATTTCATATTATAAATAAAGAAAAATAAAAATAAATAAAATTAAAAATGAAAAAAATATTTAAAATTTTAAAAGCATATAACACATATAAATAAATAAATATAGATAAATAAATAGATGTTTGCCCCTGTGTATTTAAAATTTACTATATATATATATATATATATATATATATATATATATATATATATATATATATATATATATATATATATATATATATATATATATATATATATATATATATATATATATATATAAATAAATAAATATATAATATATATATATATATATATATATATATATATATAATATATATATATATATATATATATATATATATATATATATATATATATATATATATATATATATATATATAATAAAGAGAGAGAAATATTTATATATATATAAAAATAAAAAATAAAATATAAATTTATATATATATAAATATATACATATAATATATATATATATATATATAAATAATAATATATATATATATATATATATATATATATATATAAAGAGGAAAAATACTAAAAGGTGCATACGCAGGATTATATAAGGAGGAAAATAGAAATACTAAAAGGTGCATACGTAGGAGAAAACAAGAGGTAAATGAACAATTTGGAAGGAGGATGAATGGGGACTTACAAGGGAATAGGAAGCTCTTCTGGAAGGAAGCGCGAAAGGTTAAGAATGAGAATAAGGGAATCTGCTTAGAATAATGAATAGGGATGGTACTTTCCGTAACTGATGAAATGGATGTAAGGGAGTGTGTGGAAAGAACACTTCAATCTGAACAATATTAACAGTAATGAAGGGTGATAGTGAATGTGTGTGGGTTTGATGGTGCAAGAAGGAATAAATGGTATTTTGGGGATGAGGTTATTAGTAAGGAGGAGGTAATGGGTAGAGTGAGAAAGTTGAAGAATAGTAAATCCGCAGGTATAGCTGAAATTACTGGTGAAATGATCAAGAACGGAGGCGAGATGGTGATTGATTGGATTTGGAAGTTGTGTAATAAAGCGTTTATGGAGGGTATAGTTTCCAAGGGATTGGAGGAGAGCGGTAATAGTACCCTTATATAAGGTAAGGTAGAAAGGAGTAACTGTAAATTATAGGGGGGAATAAGTTTATTGGAGAGTGTTGTAGGAAGGTATATGCTGGTATTTTGGTCAAAAGAAAACGTCGAGTGACTGAAGGAGGACTGATTGGTGGAGAACAAAGGTGCGCTTTAGGAGTGGTAGAGGATGTGTGGATCAAATCTTAGCATTGAAACAAAAAATAAGAGAGAAGAAGAATAAATTGTATTTGGGTTTTATGGATTTGCAACAGACGTATGATAGAATTAATAGGAAGCTCTATAGCAGGTGTTAGTGATATATGGTGTTGGTGGTAGGCTTCTGAATGGAATCAAAAGTATGTATGACGATAGTGAAGCGTGTGTAAGAATAAATGATGTCAATGGTGATTGGTTTAGGATTAATAGCGGAGTGAGACAGGGTTGTGTTATGTCTGCTTGGTTATTCAATTTGTATATGGATCGGGTTATGAAAGAATTTGAGGTGGGGATGGCAGAAAATGGTGTTAGAATGATGGAGAATGGAGATGAGTGGGGTGCCTACTTATTATATGCGGATGATTTGGTTTTTGTGTGGCGAATCTGAAGAGAGTTTGAGAGGATTGGTAGAGAGATTTGGCAGGGTGTGTAAAAGGAGGGGTTTGAAAGTAAACGTAGATAAGAGTAAGGTTATGGTTGTGAGTGAGGACAGTCCTCAGTGTGAAGTTATGTTAGATGGTGAGCAGCTGGAACAAGTGTCTGAGTTTAAATATTTAGGGTATATGTTGGATGAGAAGGGAACGGACGATGCAGAGTGTAGTAGGAAAGTTGTGAATGGCAGGAAGGTGGCTGGTGCAATTAAATAGTTGGTGAATGTAAAGGGACTAAGTCTTGAGTGTGCTAGGGTCTTACATGAGGGTATGTTGTTACCTGTGTTATTGTATAGTAGTGAGACTATGGTCTGGAATAAGAAGTATAGATCTAAGGTTCAATGTGTTCAGGATGGACAATCTTAGGGGTGTGATAGGTGTGAGAAAATTGATAAAATGAGGAATGAACTTATTAGAGTTGTGTGGTGTGAAGAAAGGGGTAAATGAGTGAATAAATGAAAGTATGTTGAGATGGTTTGGTCATGTGGAAAGGATGAATGATAGTCGGTTGGTTAAGCGGATGTATAGTGGCGAAGTGTGTTGGGAACCGACCGGCTGGGAGACCAGAAGAAAAAGTGGATTGAGTCAGTAAGAAGCAGATGTTTGAAGGATGAAAATGTGAGTTTGGTAGAGCGAGGAAGAAAGGTGTACAACAGAGTGAATGGCGGGGATTGTGAGGGGGTATGGTTGTGGCCCACCTGCGCCAGAGATGAACCCTTACATTGACGATCTTCCCTGAAAAAGGTCCATCGCGCTGTCCCATGAGGCTTTAGGGTGGTTTTCTGACTGCGACGAGTTCTCACTAATTAATGGCACGGGGGCGGTAGGCTGGGCTTTCTTTTCGACTTTTGTCATGTTCTTCTACTGTTTTCTTTTCCGATGCTCGTCCCACGCACCTTACTCCCATTCTTGGGAAAATAGAAGGAAGATGAAGAAAGAGAGTTTATATATATATATATATATATATATATATATATATATATATATATATATATATATATATATATATATATATATATATATATATATGTATATATATATATATATATATATAAATATATATATATATATATATATATATATATATATATATATATATATATATATATATATATATATATATATATATACTATATATATATATATATATATAAATATATATACGTATATATATATATATATATATATATATATATATATATATATATCTTTATTTTTCTCTATATATATATATATATATATATATATATATATATATATATACATATATATATATATATATATATATATATATATATATATATATATATATATATATATATATATATATATATATATATATATAATAAATACATATATATATATATATATATTAATATATATATATATATATATATATATATATATATATATATATATATATATATATATATATATATATATATATATATATATATATATATATATATATATATATATATTTATATATATATATATATATATATATATATATATATATATATATATATATATATATATATATATATATATATATATATATATATATATATATATATATATATATATATATATATATATATATATTATTGATATACTACTTGAGACGTAGCGTTATTTTTATGATTTTAATTTTCCCTTGGTGTAGATGGATATATTTTTCAAATAATATTCATCGGGTGGGGGATGTTAATATTAATTAGGGTAAATTTAATTTATTTTAAACTTATAACTTTAATGTGGAAATTTAAACTATTGGAGGTGTCCATCATTTTGTACGGGATTAGTTGTGCGTAAGCACACTCAACCGTCAATGAGTAGAACACGCTCTTTTATATATATATATATATATATATATATATATATATATATATATATATATATATATATATATATATATATATATATATATATATATATATATATATATATATATATATATATATACAATAATATTATAAATATACATATATATTCACAATAAAAACTTTGATAGCGAGTGTAATTAATTAAAAATGATAAAAAGGAATGGGTGTATGAGATTTAATGAATTAAAATTATCATTAAAACTTTAAACGTGGGATGGCACTTTATTTATATTTAAGACGGGATGGGACAATTAACGAAATCACATACATTAAAACTAGCTTTCGTCTAAGTTTGCTTAGACTTTTTTCAAGTTAAAGAGGAGGAGAGAGACTGTTAAGTTTGGGGAAAGAGATTGGTGAATGAATGAGAAATTTTATTAAGAATTTAGTTGGTTGGTGTATTTGTTTTTTTTAGGGAGGTGAAATATTTAGAAGATAACAATATTGCATTTTGTAAATAATCAAGGGGATACTCGCCTTTTTGTTTGTTGTAGTTGTTGGTGTTATATATATATAAATAGATTCTATTATTTTTCTTTTCTGAGTGTTATTGGCGGTTTTTAGTGTGGAGATATTTTGTATGTCGATGTTATGATTGTATTGGGATCTGTGGTGGGTGAGGGCGGAATTAATACGGTCTTCGGTTAAATCATTTTTATGTTGTTGGGTTCGTCTTATTAAATCATTGGTTTCGCCTATGTATATGGATGGGCAGTTTTGACAGGGGATGTTATATATGCAGTTGGTATTGGGGTTGTTGGGGGTGGGGGGTTTTAAACAATGTTTTAAAGTAAATGTGTTATTTTGGGTGAAATGTATAGTGTTGGGGAAAAATTGTTTAATGTTTTTATTATTTGGGAGGGGTATGGGAAGAAAAGTTTTATTGTTCATGGTGTTGGTATTAGTGGGGTTGTAGAATTTTTTTTGGCTATATGGTAGGATTTATTGATATGGGGGGGGTAATTTAATTTTGTGAATGTTGAGAAGAGGAATTTGGTTTCGGAGGCGAGATGATTGGGGGAGCAGATTCGTAGTGCACGAATATAGAGGGCGGTGAGGGTAGCTTGTTTTATTGAGTTGGAGTGAGTGGAATACCAGTGGGTGTAAGCAGGGTTGGAGGAAGGTTTGCGGTAAACGGCGTATGTTATGTGAGTTGCTTTGTGCCAAGTTAGTAATGTATCAAGGAATGGGAGTGTGTCGTTTGTCGAAAGTTCATAGGTAAAAGTGATGGAGGGATGAAGGTTGTTTATATGATTGAGAAGGTTGTTGAATTGTGTGTGTTTGGGTATGGCTGCGAAAACGTCATCAACATATCGCAGCCATGTGATGTTGTGGGTGGATGTGTAGGGTAAGATATAATTATGTTCTAGGAGCTCCATGTATATGTTGGCTAGGATTGGAGAGAGGGGTGATCCCATGGATAGGCCAGAGGTTTGTTTAAAGTAATTTTCATTGAAGCTAAAGTAGTTGTGGTTGAGGGTGAGTAATATTAGTTTTTTGATTAGGGGGAAGGGGTAAGGGAGAATTATGTTGTTGTTGGTTATGTATTCTTCAAGTAATTGTAAGGTATGGTCTACGGGGACTGAGGTGAAAAGTGATTTTACATCGAAGCTTAAAAATTGATGGGTGGTAGGGTTAAGTTGGTGGGTTTTTTGTATAAAATCAGGGGTGTTTTTTATATGAGCGGGAGAAATTTTGCCAAGTAGTGTTTTTAATATATTGGATAACCAGGTTGATAGTTTGTATGTGTTGCAATTTGTGTTGGAAATTATGGGGCGTAGAGGGTGATTTGGTTTGTGGAGTTTGGGGATACCATAGAATTTTGAGATACGTGTCATATGGGCTTTGTTTTTGTCGTGGATATCGGGGAAATCTTTTGTGAGCTTTTTTAGGTTACTATTGAAGGTGTCGAAAGAATTTTTTTGAGGATTTTTAGTGAGGGGAGAATAGGTTATATGATCTTGGAGAAGAGTTTGACATTTGTTAGTGTAGTCGTTGGTATTTAAAATGACTATATTATTTCCCTTGTCGCTTCTGGTTATGATTATATTTTGATTTTTTTGTAAGGTGCTAAGGGCTGTGTAGAAAAGGGCGGGAAGTTTTTCTTTTTTATTGTTTGATGTGAGACTATTAAGTAGGTAACCTTTCATGATGTCTAAATTTAGATTTTTATAGGTATTTTTATGGTTTTTTTCCCAATAATCAAAATTTGTGAAGAATTGGAGGTAATCTTCTCCTTTTTCCAGGGCAAAAGATAAACCGTATCCGAGTAGGGTGAGTTCATAGAAATTTGGGGAATAATCGGATAGATTTTTTATGATGTTGTGGGATGATGCTAAACACCAGAAGCTATTTTTGAAAATCATTTGAAATTTTTGATTTAATTTTCTATTTTTATTTATGATAATATTGTTTTTATAAGAATGAGCTGCATCTAGTAGGTTGGTGAGATGAGAATGATTAGTTGGGTGGAAGTTATACCAATTGGTTTGAAATTTTTTAAATAAATGGTTGCATTTTCTGTAGATAGCTGAAATTTGTAGTTTTGTTTTTTGGATAGTATGTTTTAATATGGATTTGTATAGTTCTGGGAATGGATCATGTTTGTTGGGTTTGTAATGGGTGGGTATTAAAGTTTTTGGGATTACTAAGTTTTGTAGACATTTTTTTAAAAAATTGAGTTGAGATTTCTGTATATTGGCTGAGATCATTTTTGTTCGATATTTGTAGTAACAGCCTCTCAGAGTGGGATTTAAGTTAACACCGTTATAACCGGGAAACATATTGTATATTATTGATATACTACTTGAGACGTGTTATTTTTATGATTTTAATTTTCCCTTGGTGTGATGGATATATTTTCAAATAATAATATTAATTAGGGTAAATCTAAATTTAAATTAATTTATTTTAAACTTATAACTTTAATGTGGAAATTTAAACTATTGGAGGTGTCCATCATTTTGTACGGGATTAGTTGTGCGTAGGCACACTCAACCGTCAATGAGTGGGAACACGCTCTTTTTAGATATATATATATATATATATATATATATATATATATATATATATATATATATATATATATATATATATATATATATATATATATATATATATATATATATATATATATATATATATATATATACACACAAACAAAAATAAAAATTATAAAGAGTGTAAATAAATAAAAACGATAAAAAGAATGGGCGTATGAGATTTAATGAATTAAAATTATCATTAAAACTTTAAACGTGGGATGGCACTTTATTTATATTTAAGACGGGATGGGACAATTAACGAAATCACATATATTAAAACGAGCTTTCGTCTAAGTTTGCTTAGACTTTTTTCAAGTTAAAGAGGAGGAGAGAGACTGTTAAGTTTGGGGAAAGAGATTGGTGAATGAATGAGAAATTTTATTAAGAATTTAGTTGGTTGGTGTATTTGTTTTTTAGGGAGGTGAAATATTTAGAAGATAACAATATTGCATTTTGTAAATAATCAAGGGGATACTCGCCTTTTTGTTTGTTGTAGTTGTTGGTGTTATATATATATAAATAGATTCTATTATTTTTCTTTTCTGAGTGTTATTGGCGGTTTTTATTATGGAAATATTTTGTATGTCGATGTTATGATTGTATTGGGATCTGTGGTGGGTGAGGGCGGAATTAATACGGTCTTCGGTTAAATCATTTTTATGTTGTTGGGTTCGTCTTATTAAATCATTGGTTTCGCCTATGTATATGGATGGGCAGTTTTGACAGGGGATGTTATATATGCAGTTGGTATTGGGGTTGTTGGGGGTGGGGGGTTTTAAACAATGTTTTAAAGTAAATGTGTTATTTTGGGTGAAATGTATAGTGTTGGGGAAAAATTGTTTAATGTTTTTATTATTTGGGAGGGGTATGGGAAGAAAAGTTTTATTGTTCATGGTGTTGGTATTAGTGGGGTTGTAGAATTTTTTTTTTGGCTATATGGTAGGATTTATTAATAAAATGGGGGGGGTAATAATTTTGTGAATGTTGAGAAGAGGAATTTGGTTTCGGAGGCGAGATGATTGGGGGAGCAGATTCGTAGTGCACGAGTATAGAGGGCGGTGAGGGTAGCTTGTTTTATTGAGTTGGAGTGAGTGGAATACCAGTGGGTGTAAGCAGGGTTGGAGGAAGGTTTGCGGTAAACGGCGTATGTTATGTGAGTTGCTTTGTGCCAAGTTAGTAATGTATCAAGGAATGGGAGTGTGTCGTTTGTCGAAAGTTCATAGGTAAAAGTGATGGAGGGATGAAGGTTGTTTATATGATTGAGAAGGTTGTTGAATTGTGTGTGTTTGGGTATGGCTGCGAAAACGTCATCAACATATCGCAGCCATGTGATGTTGTGGGTGGATGTGTAGGGTAAGATATAATTATGTTCTAGGAGCTCCATGTATATGTTGGCTAGGATTGGAGAGAGGGGTGATCCCATGGATAGGCCAGATGTTTGTTTAAAGTAATTTTCATTGAAGCTAAAGTAGTTGTGGTTGAGGGTGAGTAATATTAGTTTTTTGATTAGGGGGAAGGGGTAAGGGAGAATTATGTTGTTGTTGGTTATGTATTCTTCAAGTAATTGTAAGGTATGGTCTACGGGGACTGAGGTGAAAAGTGATTTTACATCGAAGCTTAAAAATTGATGGGTGGTAGGGTTAAGTTGGTGGGTTTTTTGTATAAAATCAGAGGTGTTTTTTATATGAGCGGGAGAAATATTGCCAAGTAGGGTTTTTAATATATTGGATAACCAGGTTGATAGTTTGTATGTGTTGCAATTTGTGTTGGAAATTATGGGGCGTAGAGGGTGGTTTGGTTTGTGGAGTTTGGGGATACCATAGAATTTTGAGATACGTGTCATGTGGGCTTTGTTTTTTTCGTGGATATCGGGGAAATCTTTTGTGAGCTTTTTTAGGTTACTATTGAAGGTGTCGAAAGAATTTTTTTGAGGATTTTTAGTAAGGGGAGAATAGGTTATATGATCTTGGAGAAGAGTTTGGCATTTGTTATTGTAGTCGTTGGTATTTAAAATGACTATATTATTTCCCTTGTCGCTTCTGGTTATGATTATATTTTGATTTTTTTGTAAGGTGCTAAGGGCTGTGTAGAAAAGGGCGGGAAGTTTTTCTTTTTTATTGTTTGATGTGAGACTATTAAGTAGGTAACCTTTCATGATGTCTAAATTTAGATTTTTATAAGTATTT
>JABUQX010112466.1:12500-24705 GCA_015478945.1 Trachelipus rathkii
TCAAATCTTTACATTAAAGCAATGATAGAGAAAATTAGAGAGGACGAATAAAATTGTATTTAGTTTTTTATGGATTTGCAACAGGGGGTATGATAGGGTTAAGAGGGGAAGGTCGAAGCTATATGGCAGGTGCTAGTGATATATAGTGTTGGTGATAGGCTTCTGAATGGAATCAAAAGTATGTATGACGATAGTGAGGCGTGTGTAAGAATAAATGGTGGCAAAAGTGATTGGTTTAGTATTAATAGCGGAGTGAGGCAGGGTTGTGTTATGTCTCATTGGTTATTCAATTTGTATATGGATGGGGTTATGAAAGAATTGAAGGTGGGCGTGACAGGAAATGGTGTTAGAATGATGGAGATGAGTGGAGGGTGCCCTACCTATTATATGCGATGATTTGGTTTTGTGTGGCGAATCTGAAGAGTTTGAGAGGATTGGTAGAGAGATTTGGCAGGGTGTGTAAAAGGAGGGGTTTGAAAGTAAACGTAGATAGAGTTAGGTTATGGTTGTGAGTGAGGACACTCCTCAGTGGAGAAGTTATGTAAGATAAAGTGGAAAGAACACTTCAGGAACCATTGAGTTTTAAATATTTAGGGTATATGTTGGATGAGAAGGGAACGGATGATGCAGAGTTTAGTAGGAAAGTTGTGAATGGCAGGAAGGTGGCTTGTGCAATTAAATGTGGTGAATGTAAAGGGCCTAAGTCTTTAGTGCGCTAGGGTCTTACATGACGGTATGTTGTTACCTGTGTTATTGTATAGTAGTGAGACTATGGTCTGGAATAAGAAGTATGGATCTAAAGTTCAATTTGTTCAGATGGACAATCTTAGGGGCATGCTAGGTGTGAGAAGAATTGATAAAATGAGGAATGAACATATTAGAGAGTTGTGTGGTGTGAAGAAAGGGGTAAACGAGAGAATAAATGAAAGTATGTTGAGATGGTTTGGTCATGTGGAAAGGATGAATGATAGTCGGTTTTAAGCTACAGATGTATAGTGGCGAGTGTGGTTTAAGAAAACCAACGGGCTGGAGATCAAAGAAAAAGAAAGTGGATTGAGTCCAGTAAACAGATGTCTGAAATGTTAGTTTGGCAGAGGCGAGAATAAAGGTGCATAATAAGAGAATGGCGGGGGTTTTGTGAGGGGGTATGGTTGCTGGCCCACCTGGGTTAGATGATGAACCCTCCCGCACTGACGATTTACCATGAGTGGGGGTCGAGTCGCAGTCCCGTGAAGCTGGGGTGGGTCTACAGCTGACAGGTCCTTACTATTAATGGAACAGAGGAGGTAGGCTGGGCTTTCTTTTCGATTTTGTCATATTCTTCTACTGCTTTTCTTTTCTGATGCTTGTTACGCACCTTACCACCAGTCTTGGGGAGAAAAAGGTAGATGAAATTATATATATAATATATATATATATATATATATATATATATATATATATATATATATATATATATATATATATATATATATATATATATATATATATATATATATATATATAATAATAATAATAATAATAATAATAATAATAATAATAATAATAATAATAATAAAAAGAAGATCATGTAAAATGTAATAATTATATGCCCTAGAGCACTAATAAAACTTTATTAAGTACTAAACTCTACTTTATATATTGTATACCTCTTTTAACATATTGTATTTACTGTATTTTAATGCTAAATACCCTAAAAGACTTGATATATATGAAAAATAAGTAATTTAAAAAAAAACAAAAAAAAAAAAAACAAAAAATTTTTACATTTGGTCTTTTTTTTAAAAAAATGTTTTTAATTTTATTTTCCTCTGTAATCCCAAAGTATATCTGGATGAATATAAGTTCAAGGATATACATATATATATATATATATATATATATATATATATATATATATATATATATATATATATATATATATATATATATATATATATATATATGTGTTTTTTACTTCCAATTGCATCGTTGCTCTGAGTCATAAAATTTTAGTTTATATTTTTACAATCTTGTTTATATTTTTCATGTTTAGGGTAAAAATAAATTTTATAAATCTCAACTTATTTTAGTAAAGGTGAAGCATTTTAATTTTAAATTAACTTTTCTTTTATAATATATATATATATATATATATATATATATATATATATATATATATATATATATATATATATATATATATATATATATATAGGACCTTAGGTACTTTATCCCCGTTTTCATTTATTTTTACCAAATGAACTGACTGAAACACTTTTATTGCCTTAATCTTCAATTACTATATATCTTGTGAAGCTCAATAATTACAAACTGAAGGACAATTTTTATAATAATAAAAAAAAACTTGAAATTCAAAAATGTTTATTTTATTAGGCCAAATTTTACATTAGCGGCACCAAATATCTCGTCGAAAACTACGACTCGTACCAGGAAACATATAAGATATTTGGAATCAGCGTATGAAAATTAGTAACGTAAAAAAAAAATCTCGAAAACTACGACACGTACCAGGAAACAGATAAGATATTTGGAAACAGCGTATGGAAATTAGTAACATAAAAAAAAAAGAAAAAAAAAAAAGACATTTTTTGGAAGCTCGAGCCGACGGGGGGCCGAGGGGACAAAGTTCTCTCCGTCGGCCATCGTCCACCGGGAGGCCGAGATACCGAGACCCTGACTTTTGCCATCTATGCTGTTTACCCTTGGGTATTCCTTTAGTTTTAAAAAAAATATTTTTTCATTTTTTTTTTTTTTTTACATTTTCCGTTACTAATTTTCATAAGCTGATTCCAAATATATTATCTGTTTCCTGGTATGAGTCACAGTTTTCGAGATATCTGACGCCGCTAATGAAAAATTTCCCCGTTTTATTATATATAATGTTAACCTTTACATATATATATATACCGTATATATATATATATATATATATATATATATATATATATATATATATATATATATATATATATTATATATATATATATATATATATATATATATATATATATATATATATATATATATATATATATATATATATATATATATATATATATATATATATGTTATATATATATATATATATACATATATATAGAGTTTATATATATATATATATATATATATATATATATATATATATATATATATATATATTTATAAATATATATATACATTTGGGTCTAAACCATCAATTGATGATTTGAAATTATAAAAATTATAATTTATGCTTTAAGAATTTTGCCTTATTGTTATTTCCTTACTATAACATATTACTACTCGTATTAATTAATATTAACAAGTTCTCGTATGAAATAAAAGTAAAAAAATTGGAAAGAACACTTTATAATAATAATAGAGCTTATAATAATGGCGTACCTTGAAGATTACACTTGGGTAGGCAAAGTTATATATATATATATATATATATATATATATATATATATACTTATATTTCTATATATATATATATATATATATTCTTCGTACAAATATATATATATATATATATATATATATATATATATAGCATAATTACAGAACGTGATCAGTAGAATTATCTCGAAAAGTATGACACTTACAGAAAAACCAATTACATATTTGGAATCAGAGTATAAAGCATATGTAAAAAAAAAATCTTGAAAAGTACGACACTTACAGAAAAACAAATTACATATTTAGAATTCGCATTTAAAGCTTATCATATGTAAAGTCGTTTTATGATTTAAAACTAATGAACACCCTAGAGTAGACCTCATAGATATCAGGAGTCGGACAAGTAAGGATAATAATTTATGTTGACTTTGTTTACAGTTTTCTTATTGTTCTAGATATGTTTGAATGCTCCATTGTGTTGTCGTGGCTTCTTACCCATTTTTATTTTATCAGTTACCAGTTACAGAGCAGAGTCATCTGTCTCATTTTTCAAGACTCTCGTTTCGGACTCTTCTTCCATTCCAACAAACACTCTAGGAGGTTCTTCTCTTGAATCTCAAGGGTAGGTAAATCCGTTTCAGTATAAATTTTAGTTGTTATCAGTTATGGAGCACAATTAACAATACTTGCCTATTTTCATTTTATACAGGTTCTGTTCTGGGGCCCAATTTTAGTTTCTGAAATTCAACTCTGTTCTGGGATCCAACCTGTCTGTCCTGGAATTTGTTTTCCTATTTTTGAGTCACCTTTATTTGAAGTAAAAGCAGGCACAGCAAGATTCGACATCAGACCACGACGTTAAGTGCTGGTTTATTTATTTGCATCCTTTATTATTCACACACACTTAACCTCTTGTTCCAATAGGTAGTATTAATATCTACCTTGAAATTGGAAATTGGAATTCGAACTACATCTTATAGTCAACACGATCTTTGGCTTGTGTCTATTTTAGACCAAACCGACGGATAACAGATTTCAATCTTAGCTTATCCTCCCCTTAAGTACATATAATAAACGTTGTTTTAAACGTTTTGTTTTATTTCCCCTGATTCGTCAAACCTGACCTTGTTCATTCAAGGAGGAATCTTCAGCATCACATACTTAAATCTTATCGAGGGTTCATTTTTGCGGAAGGCCCAAATTGAGAGTGTTCAGGCGATAAGGTAGTTACCGTTAGGAAAATATATAGCTCTTCCGTTGAATAACAGAGGTGGAGGTAGATCGATATTAACCCTTTAGTTAGTGTTTTCAGACTAACCTCTTAACACTTCGTCGCCACAGTAACAGTAATACTAACTGACTAAATTTTCTCTCTTTTTCTATTAGAATTAATTCATTAATCTTTACTGACAGTTCCTTTTAGTCTCTGATCTTCGACGCTGTCTTAGTTTCTGATCTCACTTTCTGAATTTATTGGGTGGTTTGGGGACTCTGTTAACAGTTTAATCTGGGTCTTCTTTCCATTAACTCTCCCTAACATCGTACTTTTCAAGATTTTCTTTTTTTACATTCATGTAATAAGCTTTATACGCTGATTCCAAATATGTAATTGGGTTTTCTGTAAGTGTCATACTTTTCGAGATAATTCTACTGATCACGTTCTGTAATTATGCCATATATATATATATATATATATATATATATATATATATATATATATATATATATATATATATATATATATATATATATATATATATATATATATATATATATATATATATATATATATATATATATATATATATATATATTTTGTTTTTGGAATAATATTTTTGGAAAAATTTAACTGCATCAGTTTCTGTTAAAATGTTATTGTGAAGCCATTCAAGATTATAATTTGTTTCACTTTCCATTGTTTCAGAACTTGTATAACTGTAAAAACAAAAAATTTCACAATTTTGTCGCTAATAAAACTATTGTAATAAGTGAGCTTCACACCTTTAAAAATATTAAAAAAACAAATCCTAATTATTTTTTAAATATTATTTAAATCTTACTTAACCAAACTTATAATTAGTAATTTAACCTCACTAAACTTATGTTATTAATTTATTTCACTTTCCATTTAACTAAACTTATATTAGTAATTTATTTCACTTCCATTATTTTCAATAACTAACTAACTACTAACTAATTAGAAAAAAGTTCAATCTTTTAACACTATGAGGCGTTGCTGTTCATTGTAACCTCACTAAGCTTATGTTATTAATTTATTTCACTTTCCATTTAACTAAACTTATATTAGTAATTTATTTCACTTCCATTATTTTCAATAACTAACTAACTAACTAATTAGAAAAAAAAGTTCAATCTTTTAACACTATGAGCGTTGCTGTTCATTGTGTTCGATTTAGTAGGTTTTAAAATAAAATCGGCTTAAACTTAACTGGATGCTGATAATCAACATGAGCCATATATATATATATATATATATATATATATATATATATATATATATATATATATATATATATATATATATATATATATATATATATATATATATATATATATATATATATATATATATATATATATATATATATAAGGAAATATTTTTGAATTCAGGGACAAAACTTGTTAAATTTTTTTATATATGGGGTATCAATATTTAATTTGGGGGAGGCAAAAAGTGGTTTATGTAAACCGCCGGAACGAGGGGGGGGGGCTTCATCCCTTCTAATTAATCCCCCATCCCCCCTTCGGGGGTGCCTCTCTCGCTTCACTCGCGTAGCCGGGTTGGAAAAAATTAATTAATGATACCCAAATTTAAAAAATTTGAATAAGTTCTGTTTCCTGATTTCAAAAATTTCAAATATATATATATAAATAAATAGCAAGTGGGGGTATGAATAGATGGATTTGACTTTTAAGGTCATATCACTAAAACCGTTAATGTTACTGATATGTTCAATACATGAAAATATAAGGCCAATGATGCTCTATAATGACTGTAAAAATTTTATCTTTACTATTCTTTAAAAAAAAGTTATTGACTAAAAACTGACTTTCCATTTTTTCTCCATTCTGGGGTGAGAATGAAAACACAAGGGGGAAGAATGGAAAAGCACTTTATTGCCAAAATAATTGTACACAGGTAGGGTATATATATATATATATATATATATATATATATATATATATATATAATATATATATATATATATATATATATATATATATATATATATATATATATATATATATATATATATATATATATATATATATATATATATATATATATATATATATATATATATATATATATATACAGTGTCTGTGTATATATATCAGCTATATATATATATATATATATATATATATATATATATATATATATATAATTTTATAATTTTGTTCTAAGGGAAAAAATACCATTTTCCATTCTTACCCCCTATGGAAAAAATACCATTCTCCATTCTTACCCCAATTTTTTTGGGGTGAGAATGAAAACACAAGGGGGAAGAATGGAAAAGCACTTTATTGGCAAAATAATTGTACACAGGTAGGGTATATATATATATATATATATATATATATATATATATATATATATATATATATATCTTTTTTTATATATATATATATATATATATATATATATATATATATATATATATATATATATATATATATATATATATGTATATATATATATATATATATATATATATATATATATATATATATAACTATATATATATATATATATATATATTTTATATATAAATATATATATATATATATATATATATATATATATATATATATATATATATATATATATATATATATATATATATATATATATATATATATATATTTTATATAATATATATATATATATATATATATATATATAATTTTTTAAATTTTTGGAAGGGAAAAAATGGAAGGGATAAAATGGAACAAATACCAATCCATTCTTACCCCCAAAAAAAAAATTTTCAGGGGTAAAACAGATTATCCCCCATTATCCCCCAAATTTTTTTTAGGGAAGTAATAGAAACTCAAGCTGTTAATGGTCAATTGGGGGTACCCCAACCTTTCCAATTTTGCCCCGGTTTGGTTTCAAAACTCATTAGTTTGGTCTGTAGACCCTTATTCCTTATTTAAATGTCAGAGTTGAAATCGAGATTTTCCCCCTCCATTTCTATAGCATGCTACTTTGTCAGGCACTACTTTTGCATAGTATATCAGAGTTAGATGATAATAATATATTTATTAGTATAAGAAATGAGCTAACAAACCCAGGTTTAACTTTTCAAATATCATGTTTCCTTCAAGTTAAAAGTAGGATTTCCTTTCTTACCCCACTTTTGAACCAATCAGCTCTTACCCCCACTTGCTATATATATATATATATATATATATATATATATATATATATATATATATATATATATATATATATATATATATATATATATATATATATATATATATATATATATATATATATATATATATATATATATATATATATATATATATATATATATATATATATATATATATATATATATATATATATATATGGCTATTTATAAGTGGTTGTTTTTAGG
Organism: Trachelipus rathkii; assembly: GCA_015478945.1. Lineage (NCBI taxonomy): Eukaryota > Metazoa > Arthropoda > Malacostraca > Isopoda > Trachelipodidae > Trachelipus > Trachelipus rathkii. The sequence goes on from JABUQX010112466.1 coordinate 20,513, forward strand.
AATTTTATTACCTTCCAGCCATGTTCCTTTACGAACAGAATTTCCTATTGACCTTGGAATTGATTAATAAATATGGATTGATAAGAGAATATTGTCATGAATGATTGGATTCGTAAATCAGCCAACTAATTAACTCTCAGAAACATTAACTGAATTCAACCATCAAAACAATACTAATTGAATAGAACAAAAATAGGCAGGCGGATAAAGAAAGAAATTTACAACTTAAAATTTATTTCTTTATATATATTAACATGTTGAAAAAAAAAGAATCAAATTTTTTCTTTAAAAAAATCAAAAAAATAATATATATATATATATATATATATATATATATATATATATATATATATATATACTATATATATATATATATATATATATATATATATAATAATAGGAGGCCTGAAGTAATTTTTAAAAAACACAGTGATTATTACATATATATTTATTAGAGACATTTGGTAAAAATAAAGAACACAGGTATCAATGCTAAATATATATATATATATATATATATATATATATATATATATATATATATATATATATATATATATATATATATATATATATATATATATATATTAAACACAACTTCTAAATCCCGGTTATGATAAGGTTTGTTAAGTAGGTTATGCAGGGTTCACACTGAAATTTTGAATTTGAATTCCCTGACCAAATCCGCAAATTTTCCCTGACCAGCGTGTTCGTTATTTTTGGCGTATAAAATATCTATTAATCATTATTGCAGCCTATTTATTCAGTTCATACATTAAATTATTGAAAATTTACTTTAGAAACTGTTCATCATCATGGATGAATTTAAAAAAATTTTTTTTTTTAGTAATCAGCCTATACATTCCCCATAACCATCCAACTTTTCCAAAAGTACAGTTTTATTTATACAAAAAAAAAATAAATAAAAAATTAAAAGCTTACATTAATAGCCTAGGTGAATAACGTCCACTGTGATCACAAAAGTTCTAAATGGGGAGATTTAGGTTAACTTTTTCTTCTCAAGCATCTGAATTTTTGATTTTATAGCGTCTTCTTCTGTCAAAGCTTTCAGTTTTAACATCTTTCTCTGCTCTTCAAGTTTATAGATCTGTATGGATAATTTTCTTTTTCAACCTTTTTATTCTCTTCTTCTTTTTGGTTCTGTTTTGACTCTTTGAGATGTTCTTCATATCTCCTATGGGCAGCTCTTACATTTGTCAACATTTTTTGAGTGATAGGAACTTTATGAATACTTTCATGAGATCTTATAGCATTGTGCACTGTTCTTTGAGAAATCAGACTATGTTCTTTCAGATTCTCCACTAAAATTGCTTAATTTATAGAAAACCCTCCTTCCACTGTCGCATTTCCATGCGAAAATATCAGTCTTAATTTAATAATTTGCCACAATTCCACATAATATTGATTCCCAGGTACTATAGAAGAAAAAAACTAATCAAGTCTCTTAGAAAGACAATCACCATCCAAAAATATTTTGAATTTTAATTCAAGGGTAGAATGAGCTTCACTGCAAAGTAGAGTGTATTGTGCTTTTGCTTTCTAGAAAAATAGAGAGCAAGTCCATGGTTAATCACATATTTACATTTCATCGGCCCCATTTTAAAATTTGAAGCTACCGCACTATCTGGAAACATTAATTTAAATGTTTCCCCTATATCTACACACGAGTTTAAAGACATTTTATCATCCACCACCTTTAATGCCCATAGTATTTCAGATCTTGTAACATCATCTTTAATGCAAAAGATGAAACTGATTGATAAACTGGTTTTGGTTGGTTATTAATAGAACACTCAGGGTCATTTACAATCGGTTGAGTATGATTAGAAGTTGATGAAATGGCATAATTTTCAGTGCACACACTTTCACTAATATTTGTATTATTAGAACATGTAACGAAAAAGTTTTTCAATGATGGTTGGTCCTGCTGAGTTTTGATTAAATTCAAATGAGTTTCCCCTCTTGAATGTGAAACTTCGACTTGGCGTCCCATGTTAGATAGATCAAAGTTCTTTTTACATACTTTACAGTATGCCTTGGAACTATCAGGTCCTTTACCCAACCACCTGATAAACTGTGGGTTCAGTTTGACGTCCAACCACTGGTCGTTAAAGTTTTTTTTGTTTGAAGTCATTTTATAAATAAATAATAAATACCTTCAACTGCCACAAAAAATCCAAAATCACTTCTTCAAACCTCAAATCCCTTAAAAGAAAAAGATATAAACAGATTAAATTCATAAATCATACAGTCTAAAACATCCATATACCAATCTCACCTTCAATCGAAAGGATGAACTTGGAACAACACTCTACGAACAAGAATAGGAAGAATAGTAGGTAATAGTGAACTAAAAATAGAAAAAAACAGGATAGAAGTAGATTTATGGAATGTCATTCCTCGCCCATCCTTTTCATTCACTTATCAAATACATCTCTTATTCCACAATTATACAGTAAGGAAAAAAAATATATCAAAAATATGCAACTTGGTCCATGGATCATAATCTTCATATGTTTTGAAATTTTAAAATTTCCCTGACTTTTTTGGAATTTTCTTGACTTACAGCATATCTTAAAACGTTTCCCTGACTTTCCCTGACCAATTTTTCCCCTGGCTTCCAGGTTTGTTAAGTAGGTTATGTTGACTTACACGGCCTCTAGGGTCCAAGTTATGATAGGTTTGTTAATTCAGTTGGAATTGAGTTACACGGCCTTTGCATTATTTTAATCTTGTAATTTTCAGAGATATTAACTATATTAAATACATAAATGAAAAAAAAATTAAGAACAGCAATTCGTAAATAATATATAGATATATAAAAAAGGAAATTAATAAATGCATACAATTCTTGCCAAAAAATTAAAAAAAAGGTAAAAAACTAAAGATTTAATGAACTTCACACCATAAAGTAATTTAATTTTGTCAATTATGCGGTATTTTAAACTTTTTCAGTATAAAAAAACTACACAAGAAAACATGCCATCAAATTCACATGTACCATATATATATATATATATATATATATATATATATATATATATATATATATATATATATATATATATATATATATATATATATATATATATATATATATATATATTTTTTTGTTTTAGTTTCATTTACTTTGTGTTCATTGGTTATTGGTCTCTGACGTCATGAAATATGATGACGTTTTTCCTTGAAAACTGTCTTCGATAAGTAGCTCCCGAATAAAGGAAAGGGTGGTTTATAAATATCAATTTTTTAAGATTCTTATGCAATGGAGAAACACTTATCTGAGTACCATTACGCAAAGTCGAGTTGTAATACGGACTAAGGTCCGTATTTAATTTAGAATCTCTTTTGAAAAATGATTCGACTTTCCGTAACAATGAACACAAAGTAAATGAAACTAGAACAAAATAAAAGTATATTATATATTAATTTTATGTATGTAAATTTATAGAAATATTAAAAAAAAAATTAATGAAATAATCTAAACGCGTTTAAAAATACTATGAGTATTGAAGATATGTTGCTTCACATTTATTAGTTCCAGTTACTCTGATCGGCATAGCCGTAGGCTGAACGTAGCCTAGCTACAAAATTATGATAAATTATAAAATCATCTGCTGCTTACATAAAGTTAGGGCCCGGTCGCTAGTTGCACGTTGCCTATTTCTCTAGTGTGAGAGCCTATTTAGGTGGTTTCTGGGTATTTTCTTACACGAAAGTACATATTTGACAAAATCATTTACATAATAAATGCCAACAAATGAAATAAATAAAATAAATAATAATAGCGACAAATTGTACAATAAAAAAAAACAAGATGGCTGCCGCTCGGAAAACAAAATCTTAACAGAGTTCAAGGTTGGTTCAGAGCTACCTTGACTAAAGTGAAAAATTTCGCGAAGGTACGACATCAGGGTTCCTTAAATCAAAAAATTCTCAAAGGAGCGTTCATAAATTCAATTTCCGTTAAGGAGCAATCTGAAGGATACTTGGCCAAAAGGTAGAGAGAAGGACCGTTTATAAATACAGACCTTAACCCAGTCTCTATTCTTCTCTTTCTTCAGCCTTCTACCTACATTGCCTTCCACCCGCTTCCCCACCACCATATTGCATTTTTGCACCTGCACCAGCCCATGCTGCCTGCATGCCACCACCACCACAGCTGTACTTTG
>JABUQX010112468.1:0-15378 GCA_015478945.1 Trachelipus rathkii
AAAGAAAGGAATTTTTTTTTTTTCAAAATGGTCACAATTTTAAAAACGAATTAGATTTTTTTTTAGCGGGAGGCAATTGCAAAGCTTGCACAGCCCCCAGTAGATAAATTTTCTTTAATTATAAAGTCACTCCGGAGCCCTAGCTGTATGCTAACGCCCAGTCCACTCCACACTTTCTAGCCAAAGTTTTTTAAAATAAAAAACCTTTAGTCAAAAAACCTTTAAATCAAAGAGGTATCTTGAAATAAAAACCAGATTTGAACTCTAAGGTTGTCCATACGTTATGTGATACAGTGAATTTAATATTCGATAGCTATTATAGAAAGCTAAATTTTAAAAAAAGAAGTAAAATCGTGAATTAAACTTTTTATGAACTTAAATAGTAAAAATTAACATCGATATGTGGTTATTTCAAAGAACTGCCTGCCTGCCTGCCTGCCTTGTCTGCCTGCCTGCCCTGCCTGCTGCCTGCCTGCCTGCCTGCCTGCCTGCTTGCCTGCCCTGCCTGCCTGCCTGCCTGCCCTGCTTCCTGAGGCCTGCCTGCTGCCTGCCCTGCCCTGCCTGCTCTGCCCTGCCTGCCTGCCTGCCTGCCCTGATGCCTGACTAACTGCCAGCATGCCTGCTGCCTGCCCTGCCTGCCTTCCTGCTGCCCTGCTTCCTGAGCCTGCTGCCTGCCTGCCTGCCCTTCCTGCTGCCTGCCTGCCTGCCTGAACTCTGGGGTCCTGCCTGCGGGCCTGCCTGCCTGCCTGCCTGCCTGCCTGCCTGCCTGCTTTCCTGAGGCCTGCTGCCTGCCTGCCTGTCTGCCTGCTGCCCTGCCTGCCTGCCTGCCTGCCTGCTGCCTGCCTGCCTTGCGAATAACAAATATCCTTATATATTTTTGGGACCTTTTTCATGTCGCGCATTTTACGAATGATTTTAGCGAAGCATGCACTGCCAGTCGCCAGTAGATAATTTCTTTAAAATAAAGTCATAGCTAGAGCCCAGCCTGTATGCTACGCAGTCACTCCCACACTTTCTAGGCAAAGTTTTTTTAATAAAAAACCTATAGTCAAGAAACACTTTAAATCAAGTTTATTTGAAAATAACACCAAATTGAACTCTGGGTTCATACGTATGTGATACAGCAAGTGAATTATATTCGATAGCTATTATAGAATGCTAAATTTTAAAAAAAGAAGTAAATGCGTGAAAATAAACCCTTTGTATGAACTTAAATAGTAAAAATAACATCGATATGTGGTTGTTTCAATGAACTGCCTGCATGCCATCTTGTCTGCCTGCCTGCCTGCTGCCTGACCTGCCTGCGCACCCTGCAATACTACCTGCTAATTGTTGCCTGCCTGCCTGCCTGACTGCCTGAACGGAGTACCAGCCTGCCTGCTGCCTGCCTGCATGCCTGCCTGCCTGCCGCCTGCCTGCCTGCCTTCACTGAACTGCCTGCCTGCCTGCCTGCCTGCCTGCCTGCCTGCCTGCCTGCCTGCCTGCCTGCCTGCCTGCCTGCCTGCCTGCTTGCTTGCCTGCCTGCATGCCTGCTTGACCTGCCTGCTCTGCCTGCCTGCCTGCCTGCCTACCGCCTGCCTGCCTGCCTGCCTGCCTGCCTGCCTGCCTGCCTGCCTGCCTGCCTGCCTGCCTGCCTGCCTTCCTGCCTGCCTCCCTGCCTGCCTGCCTGCGAATAACAAATTTTCTTATATATTTTTGGGACATTTTTCATGTTCCATTTTACGAATAGATTGTAGCGGAGGCATGAACTGCACAGCACCAGTAGATAATTTCTTTAATCTAAAGTCAACCTGAGGGCCGCCTGTATGCTACGCAGTCACCCCATAGTTTCTAAGGACAAAATTTTTTAAAATAAAAAACCTTTAGTCAAAAAACCTTGAAATCAAGAGTTATCTTGAAATAAACACCAGGTTTGAACTCTGGGGTTCATACGTTATGTGATACAGTGAACTTATATTCGATAGCTATTATAGAAAGCTAAATTTTTAAAAAAAGTAAATCTTGAAATAAACGCTTTGTATGAAATTAAATAGTAAATATAACATCGATATGTGGTTATTTCCTGCCTGCCTGCCTGCCTGCCTGCCTGCCTGCCTGCCTGCCTGCCTGCCTGCCTGCCTGCCTGCCTGCCTGCCTGCCTGCCTGCCTGCCCTGCCTGCTGCCTGCCTGCCTGCCTGCTGCTGCCTGCCTGCTGCCTGCCTGCCTGCCTGCCTTGCCTGCTGCCTGCCTGCCTGCCTGCCTGCTGCAATAACAAATATTCCTATATATTTTTGGGACATTTTTCATGTCCAATTTTACGAATAGATTTTAGCGGAGCATGCACTGCACGCCCAGTAGATAATTTCTTTTAATAAAAGTCACTCAGAGCCAGCCTGTAATGCTACGCAGTCACTCCCACAGTTTCTAGGCAAAGTTTTTTAAAATAAAAAACCTATAGTCAAAAAACCTTTAAATCAAGAGTTATCTTGAAATAAACACCAGATTTGAACTCTGGGGTTCATACGTTATGTGATACAGTGAATTTCTATTCGATAGCTATTTATAGAAAGCTAAATTTAAAAAAGAAGTAAATCGTGAAATAAACCCTTTGTATGAACTTAAATAGTAAAAATAAAACATCGATATGTGTTTATTTCAATGAACTGCCTGCCTGCCTGCCTGCCTGCCTGCCTGCCTGCCTGCCTGCCTGCCTGCCTGCCTCTGCCTGCCTGCCTGCCTGCTGCCTGCCTGCCTGCCTGCCTGCCTGCCTGCCTGCCTGCATGCTCCTGCCTGCCTGCCTGACTACCTGCGAATAACAAATATTCTTATATATTTTTCGGACATTTTTCATGTCCTGTTTTACAAATAGTTTAAGCGGAGGCATGCATCTGCCTGCACTCGTAGATAATTTCTTTAATCTAAAGTGACCCAGAGGGCCGCCTGTATGCAACGCAATCACCCCCATAGTTTCTAGGCAAAAGTTTTTTAAAATAACAAAAACCTATACTCAAAAAACCTTAAAATCAAGAGGTATCTCGAAATAAACACCAGATTTGAATTATGGGGTTCATACGTTATGTGTTACAGTGAATTTCTATTTGATAGCTAATATAGAAAGGTGAATGGGAAAAAAGAAGTAAAATCGTGAAATAAACACTTTCTATGAACATAAATAGTAAATATAACATCGACATGTGGTTATTTCAATGAACATCCTGCCTGCCTGCCTGCCTGCTGTCCTGGCCTGCCCTGCCTGCCTGCCTGCCTGCCTGCCTGCCTGCCTGCCTGCCTGCCTGCCTGCCTGCCTGCCTGCCTGCCTGCCTGCCTGCCTGCCTGCTGCCTGCTGCCTGCCTGCCTGCCTGCCTGCCTGCCTCCTGCCTGCCTGCTGCCTTCATGGCTGCCTGCTGCCTTTGCTGCTGCCTGCTGTCTGCAGCCTGCCTGCCTGCTGTCTGCCTGCCTGCCTGCCTGCCTGCCTTCCTGCCTGCCTGCCTGCCTACCTGCAAATAACAAATATTCTTATATATTTTTGGGACATTTTTCATGTCCCATTTTACAAATAGATTTTAGTGGAGGCATGCATTGCACAGCAAAAGTAGATAATTTCTTTAATATAAAGTCACCCAGAGGGCCGCCTGTATGCTACGCATGTCCCTCACAGTTTCTATCAAACTTTTTTTTAAAATAAAAAAGCCCATTGTCAAAAAACCTTTAAATAAAGAGGGATCTTGAAATAAAAACCAGATTTGAACTCTGGGATTCACACGTTATGTGATATAGTTAATTTCTATTTGATAGCTATTATTGAAAGGTAAATGGGAAAAAAGAAGTTAAATCGTGAAATAAACACTTTCTATGAACATAAATAGTAAATATAACATCGATATGTGGTTATTTCAATGAACTGCCTGCCTGCCTGCCTGCCTGCCTGCCTGCCTGCCTGCCTGCCTGCCTGCCTGCCTGCCTGCCCTGCCTGCCTGCCTGCCTGCCTGCCTGCCTGCCTGCCTGCTGCCTGCCTGCCTGCCTGCCTGCCTGCCTGCCTGCCTGCCTGCCTGCCTGCCTGCCTGCCTGCCTGCCTGCCCTGCCTGCCTGCCTGCCTGCCTGCCTGCCTGCCTTGCCTGCCTGCCTGCCTGCCTGCCCTGCCTGATCCTGCCTCCTGCCTGCCTGCCTGCCTGCTTGCCTGCCTGCCTGCCTGCCTGCCTGCCTGCCTGCGAATAACAAATTTTCTTATATATTTTTGGGACATTTTTCATGTCCCATTTTACGAATAGATTTTAGCGGAGGCATGCACTGCACAGCACCAGTAGATAATTTCTTTAATCTAAAGTCAACCTGAGGGCCGCCTGTATGCTACGCAGTCAACCCCATAGTTTCTAGGCAAATTTTTTAAAATAAAAAACCTATAGTCAAAAAACCTTGAAATCAAGAGTTATCTTGAAATAAACACCAGGTTTGAACTCTGGGGTTCATACATTATGTGATACAGTGAATTTCTATTTAAAAGCTATTATAGAAAGGTAAATGGTAAAAAAGAAGTAAAATCGTGAAATAAACACTTTGTATGAACTTAAATAGTAATTATAACATCGATATGTGGTTATTTCCATGAACTGCCTGCCTGCCTGCCTGCCTGCCTGCCTGCCTGCCTGCCTGCCTGCCTGCCTGCCTGCCTGCCTGCCGCCTGCCTGCCTGCCTTCCTGCCTGCCTGCCTGCCTGCCTGCCTGCCTGCCTGCCTGCCTGCCTGCCTGCCTGCCTGCCTGCCTGCCTGCCTGCCTGCCTGCCTGCCTGCCTGCCTGCCTGCATTGCCCTGCGTCCTGCCTGCCTGCCTGCCTGCTTCCTGCATACCTTGTCTTCCCTACGCCGTGACCTCTGCCCTGCCCTGCCCTGCCCTGCCCGGCTCTGCCCTGCCCTGCCTGTCTGATGGCCTGCATGATCTAGCTGCCTGCCTGTCTGCCTGGTCTGCCCTGCCTGCCTTGACTGCCTGCCTGCCTGCGCTGCCTGACCTGCCTTCCTGCCTGTCTTCCTGCCTGCCTGCCTGCCAGCTGAATGTCTTCCTGCTGCTCTGCTTGCTCTGCCTGCCCTGCCTTGCCGTGCCTGCCTGCCTTGCGCCTGCCTGCCGCCCTGCCTGCCTGCTGCCTGCCTGCCTGCCCTGCCTGCCTGCCTTGCACTGCCTGCCTCCTAGCCTGCCTGCATGCCTGATGCCTGCCCCCTGCCTGCCATGCCTGCCTGCCTGCCTGGCCTGCCTGCCTGCACTGCACCTCTTCCCCTGCCTGCCTGCCTGCCATGCCTTGCCTGCCTGCCTGCCTGCCTGCCTGCCTGCCTGCCTGCCTGCCTGCCTGCCTGCCTGCCTGCCTGCCTGCCTGCCTGCCTGCCTGCCTGCCTGCCTGCCTGCCTGCCTGCCTGCCTGCCTGCCTGCCTGCTTGCCTGCCTGCCTTCCTGCCTTCCTGCCTTCCTGCCTTTCTGCTTCTGCCTGCTGCCTGCCTGCCTGCCTGCCTGCCTGCCTGCGAATAACAAATATTCCTATATATTTTTGGGACATTTTCATGTCCCAGTTTACGAATAGATTTTAGCGGAGGCATGCACTGCACAGCACCAATAGATAATTTCTTTAATATAAAGTCACCTAGAAGCCCGCCTGTATGCTACGCAGTCACGCCATAGTTTCAAGGCAAAGTTTTTTAAAATAAAAAACCTATAGTCAAAAAACTTTTAAATCAAGAGGTATCTTGAAATAAACACCAGATATCGAACTCTGGGTTCATACGTTATGTGTACAGTGTATGATTTTCTAGTTTTGTATAGCTTATTTATAGAAATGTAAAGTGGAAAAAAGTACAATTCATAAAATAAAAACGTTGTATGAACTTAATAGTAAATAAAACATCGATATGTGTGGTTATTTCACTGAACTGCCTGCCTGCCTGCCTGCCTGCCTGCCTGCCTGCCTGACTGCCTGACTGGCCATGCCTGCCTGCCTGCCTGCCTGCCTGCGCTGAATGCCTGCCTGCCTGCACTTGCCTGCCTGCCTGCCTGCTCTGCCTGCCTGCGCTGCCTGCCTGATGCTGCCTTGCCTGCCTGCCTGCCTGCCTGCCTGCCTGCCTGCCTGCCTGCCTGCCTGCTTGCTGCCTGCCTGCCTGCCTGCCTGCCTGCCTGCCTGCCTGTCAGCCTGAATGCCTTGCCTGCTGTGCCTGACTTGCCTGCCTGCCTGCTCTGCGCTGCTGCACTGACATCTTGCTGCCTGACCTGTTCGACCTGCCCTGCGACTGCCTGCCTGCCTGCCTGCCTGCCTGCCTGCTTGCTGCCCTTGACCTTCTACTGCCTTCATGCTTTCTGGCTGCTGCTGCCTGACTGCCTGCCCTGTGCACTTGCTCTGCCTGCGAACATAATCAATTTCCTATATAATTATTTGGGAACATTCTCATGTCCAAGTTTACGATATAGAATTCTTAGCGGAGGCATAGCAAGTGCGCAGGCACAAATAGATCAATTATACTTTAATTATAAAGTCATCTGAGAAGCCCGCCATAGTATGTCTACGCAGATCACGCATTATTGTTCAAGCAGTTTTTTAAAATAAAAAAAGCCTATAGTCAAAAGAACATCTTTAAATCAAGAGGTATGCGTGAAATAAACACCAAATGATTTGAACATCTGGGGGTTCATACGATTATAGTGATACAGTTGAATTTCTATTGATACGGTATTTATAGAAATGTAAATTAGTGGAAAACAAGAAAAGTAAATCATCGAAATAACACGATTGTTGTAATGAACTTAAATAGTAAATAAAACATCGTTATGTGGTTATTTCAATGAACTGCCGTGCCTGCCTGCCTGCCTGCCTTGCCTGCCTGCCTGCGTCTGCCTGCTGGACTGACTGACTGCCTGCCTGCCTGCCTGCCTGCCCTGCCTGCCTGCCTGCCTGCCTGCCTTGCCTGCTGCCTTGCCTGCCTGCGCTGTTGCCTGCCTGCTCTGCCTGCCTGCTCCTGCCTGCCTGCCTGACCTGCCTTGCCTGCTCATGCCTGCCTGGCCTGCTCTGCCTGCTGCCTGCCTGCCTGCACTGCCTGCCTGCGCTGCCTTCCTGCTGACCTGCATGCCTATGCACTGCCATGCCTGCCTAGCCTGCCTGCCTGCCTGCTGCCTGGTCCTGCCTGCCTGCCTGCCTGCCTCCGTGCCTGCCTGCCTTTCGATCTTATCTGGCCTGTTTGCCTGGCCTGCCTGCCTGCCTGCCTGCCTGCCTGCCTGCCTGCCTGCCTGCCTGCCTGCCTGCCTGCCTGCCTGCCAGCCTGAATGCCTTCCTGCTTGCCTGCCTGCCTGCCTGCCTGCCTGCCTGCCTGTCCTCGCCTGCACATCCTGCCTCTGCTTCCATGCCTGTACCTGCCTGCCTGCCTGCTGCCTGTGCCTGCCATGCCTGCGCTCCTCCTGCCTGCCTGCCCTGTCCTGCCTGCCTGCCTGCCTGCCAGTGCCTGCCTGCCTGCCTGTCCTGCCTGCCTGCCTGCGCAGCTATGTCGCTTCCTGCTTGCACTGCCATGCCTTGCCTGCTGAACCTGATGCCTTCCTGTATTGCTGCCTGCGTGCCTTGGCCTGGCCATGCCTGCCCATGCTGCCAGTGAATGCTGACCTGCCTGCGATGCCTGCCTGCCTGCCTTCCTTGCCGTGCCTGCCTGCCTGCCTGCGCTGCGTTCCTGCCTGCCTGCCTGCCTGCCAGCCTGAATGCCTCCCCTGCTTGCGCTGCCTGCGACTAGCGCTGCCTGCCCTGCCTGCCTGGAATGCCTTCCTGTTAGTAGCCTGCCCTGCTGCCGCCTGAATGCCTGCCTGCCTGCGAATAACAACTGGCCCTGGAATGCCCTGCCTGCCTGCCTGCCTGCCTGCCAGCCTGAATTCCTTCTGCGTCCCTGCCTGCCTGCCTGCCTGCCTGCCTGCCTGCCTAGCCTGCTGCCCCCTGCCTGCCTGCCTGTGCCTGCCTGCCTGCCCTGCCAGCCTGAATTGCTTCCTAGCTTGCCTGCCTGCCTGCCTGCCTGCCTGAATGCCTCCTGTATGCCTGCCTCGCCTGCCTGCCTCGCTGCCTTGCTTCCTGCTGAGCTGTGCCTGCCTGCCTGCCTGCTCTCCTGCCTTGACTGCCTGCCTGCCTACCTGCCTGACTGACCTGCCCGCCTGAATGACCTTCCTGAATCACTGGCCGTGCATGCCAAGCCTGCAATGCCTTCCTGTACACCTCTTCTTGGACGGCTATTTCAATGAACTGCCTGCCAGCCTGCCTGCCTCCATGCCTGCCTGCTGCGATGCCTGCCTAGCCTGCCTGCCTGAATGCGCTTCCTGCTTGGCCTGCGCTTCGCTGCGCTTCCTGAATGCCTTCCCTGTAATGCCCTTCCGTGCACTACCAATGCCGTCCTGCCTGCCCTGCCTACCTGCCTGCCTGTCCCTGCCTTCCTGCCTACACGCCTCCACGATGGCCGGGCAGTCTTCCTGCCTCGCCGGCCTGCCGTCCTGCCTGCCTGCCGTCCTGCCTGCCTGCCGTCCTGCCTGCCTGCCTGCCTGCCTGCCTGCCTGCCTGCCTGCCTGCCTGCCTGCCTGCCTGCCTGCCTGCCTGCCTGCCTGCCTGCCCGCCTGCCCCGCCCTGCCTGCCTGCCTCCCTAGTTCTTGCTGCCTATACTGGCCTGGCCTGCATCGATATGTGGTTATTTCAATGCACTGCCTGCCTGCCTGCCTGCCCGCCCTGTCTTCCTGCCTGCCTTCCTCCCCGCCTCCCCCTGCCCCCCTTGCCTGCCTGCCTGCCTGCCTGCCTGCCTGCCTGCCTGCCTGCCTGCCTGCCTGCTTCCTGCATGCCTGCCTATCTGCCTGCCTGCCTGTGATTTCCTGGCCCTGCCTGCCGGTGCCTGCCCTGCCTGTGTCCAACCAAGCTGCTGGCCTGCCCGCTTCCTGCCTTCCTGCCTTCCTGCCTGCCTGCCTGCCCTGCTGCGAATGAACAAAATGTTTACGCTAATATAATTTTGTGGGAACCATTTTTCATGTCCCCGGTTTAACCGAATAGATTTTAGGCGGAGGCAATGCACTGCCCAGCAAGCCCCAGTAGATATATTCTTTACTAATAAAGTCACCTAGAGGCCCCGCGCTGTATGCTACGGTTTTGTAGCTCGTCAACCTTACCCATATGTTTTCAAAGGCAAATTTTTTAAAAATAATCCTATAGTCAAAAAACCATTAAATCAATGAGGTATCTTGAAAATATCAACACCCACGATTTGAACTTTGGGTTCATATTTTATGTGATTCAATTTAACATTATAACAACATTAAATTCGATAGTTTTATGTTGATAGCAGCTACTTAATAGAACATGATAAATGATAGGCAATAAAAAGAAGTAAAAATCGTGAAATAAACCACGTTGTATGATTACTTAATATATGTAAATAAAACATCGATATGTCGTTATTTCAATGAACTGCCTGCCGCTGCTAGGCCTGCCTGCCTGCCTGCCTGCCTCCTGCCTGCCTGCCTGCCTGCCTGCCTTGCCTGCGCTGCCTGCCTGCCTGCCTGCTGCCTGCCTGCCTGCCTGCTGCCTGCCTGCCTGCCTGCCTGCCTGCTGCCTGCCTGCCTGCCTGCCTGCCTGCCTGCTGCCTGCCTGCTGCCTGCCTGCCTGCCTGCCTGCCTGCCTGCCTGCCTGCCTGCCTGCCTGCCTGCCTGCCTGCCAGCCTGAATGCCTTCCTGCTTGCCTGCCTGCCTGCCTGCCTGCCTGCCTGCCTGCCTGCCTGCCTGCCTGCCTGCCTGCCTGCCTGCCTGCCTGCCTGCCTGCCTGCCTGCCTGCCTGCCTGCCTGCCAGTGCCTGCCTCCCTGCTTGCCTGCCATGCCTGTCTTAGGACCTGCCTGCCTGCCTGCATGGCCTGCTATCATGCTCGTGTGCCTGCCTGTCTGCCTGGCCTGACTGCCTGCCTGCACCTGCGCTGCCTGCCTGCCTGCCTGTCCCTGCCTGCCTGGCCTGCTTGCTGCCTTCGCTGCCTTCTGCCTTACTGCCTTCCTAGCCTTTCCTGCCTTCTCTGCTGCCATGCCCTGCCTGCCTGCCTGCCTGCGCTGCACTGCGAATCAACAACATATTGCCTATATATTTTGGGGGACATTTTCAATGTCCCAGTTCGATAGATTTATAGCGGAGGCATGCACTGCCGGCACCAATAGATAATTTTCTTTTAATAATAAAGTCAGCCTAGAAAGCCCGCCTGTAGCTCCGACATGTCACTGACCAATTAAGTTTCAAGGCAAAAAAGTTATTTTAAAATAAAAACCTATAGTCAAAAAACTTTTAAATGCAAGAGGTATCTTTGAATAAACACCATAAGCGATTTGAACTCTGGGTTCATATACGTTTAATGTGATAAACAGTGAATTTATACTATATGATAGCTATTATATAAGAATAATGTAAATGGGAAAAAAGAAGTAAAATCGTGAAATAAAAACGTTGTATGAACTTAATAGTAAATAAAATATCGATATGTGCTGAATGCCTGCCTGAATGACTGCCTGCCTGCCTGCCTGCCTGCCTGCCCTGCACAGCACCTGAATGCTTCCTGTATGCCTGCACTGCGCGCCTGACCTGGCCTGCCTGCCCTGATCCTGCACTGCCTGCCTGCCTGCCTGCCTAGCCTGCCTGCCTGCCTGTAATGCCATGCGCGTGCCTGCGTTCCTGCCTGCCTGCCTGCCTGAATGCCTTCCTGCTTGCCTGCCTGCCTGCCTGCCTGCCTGCCTGAATGCCTTCCTGTATGCCTGCCTGCCTGCCTGCCTGCCTGCCTGCCTGCCTGCCTGCCTGCCTGCCTGCCTGCCTGCCTGCCTGCCTGTCTGCCCTGACTCGCCTGCCTCCTACCTGCACTAACTGCCTGCCTGCCCTTGCCCAGCCTGCTGAATTCGGCTTCGGCTTGCTTGCTGCCTGCCTGCATGCCTGAATGCCTCCTAGTATGCCTGCCTGCCTGCCTGCCTGCCTGCCTCCCCTCCTGCCAAGGCTGCCCTGCTGCCTGCCTGCCTGCCTTGCCTGCTGCCTGCCTGCCTGCCATGCCTGCCTGCCTGCCTGACTGCCTTCCTGCTTGCCTGCCTTCCTGCCTTCCTGAATGCCTTCCTGTATGCCTGCCTGCCTACTGCTGCCGTCCTGTCCTGGCCTGCCTGCTGCCTGCCTGCTGCACTTCCTGCCTTCATTCGCTGCCTGCCATGCCTGCCTAGCCTGCCTGCCTGCGCGTTGCCGTCCTGCCTGCCCTGCCGTCACTGAATTTCTGCCTGCCTGCTGCCTGCCTGCCTGCCTGCCTGCCTGCCTGCTTGCCTGCCTGCCTGCCTGCCCTGCCTGCCTGCCTGACTGCCTTCCTGCCTGCCTGCCTGCCTGCCTGCCTGCCTGCCTGCCTGCCTGCCTGCCTTCCTGCCTGCCTCCTGCCTGCCTGCCTGCCTGCCTGCCTTCCTGCCTGCCTGCCTGCCTGCCTGCCTTCCTGCCTTCCTGCCTATCTGTCCTGCCTGCTTGCCTTATGCCTGTCATGCCTGCCTCGGCCTGCCTGCCTTCCCTGCAGCCTGCTTGCCTGCCTGCCTTCCTGCCTTCCTGCCTTCCTGCCTGCCTGCCTGCCTGCCTGCGAATAACAAATTTTCCTATATATTTTTGGGACATTTTCACTGTCGCCCCGTTTACGAATTAGATTTTAGCGGAGGTAAATGCACATGCAACAGCACCGAGTAGATATATTTCTTTAATATAAGTCACGGCTAGAGGCCCCGACTGTATGCTAGCGCAGTCACCCCATAGTTTTCAAGGCTTAAAGTTTTATTAAAATAAAATATAGTCAAAAAACCTTTAAATCAAGAGGTATCTTGAAATAAACACCAGATTTGAACTCTGGGGTTCATACTTTATGTGATACAGTGAATTTCTATTTGATAGCCATTATAGAAATGTAAATGGGAAAAAAGAAGTAAAATCGTGAAATAAACACGTTGTATGAACTTAAATAGTAAATAAAACATCGATATGTGGTTATTTCAATGAACTGCCTGCCTGCCTGCCTGCCTGCTTGCTATTCTTATTATTTTAATGCCTGCCTGCCTGCCTGCCTGCCTGCCTGCCTGCCTGCCTGCCTGCCTGCCTGCCTGCCTGCCTGCCTGCCTGCCTGCCTGCCTGCCTGCCTGCCTGCCTGCCTGCCTGCCTGCCTGCCTGCCTGCCTGCCTGCCTGCCTGCCTGCCTGCCTGCCTGCCTGCCTGCCTGCCTTCCTGCCTGCCTGCCTGCCAGCCTGAATGCCTTCCTGCTTGCCTGCCTGCTTGCCTGCCTGCCTGCCTGCCTGCCTGCCTGCCTGCCTGCCTGCCTGCCTGCCTGCCTGCCTGCACTGGCCTGCCTGCCTGCCTGCCTGCCTGCCTGCGCCTCCCTGCCTGCCTCCCTGCCTGCCTGCATGCCTGCCTGCCCTGCCTTGCCTGCCTGCCTTCCCTGCATGCCTGTCACTATGCCTGCCTGCCTGCCTGTCTGCCCGCCTGCCCTGCCTCGCTGCCTGCCTGCCTGCCTGCCTGCCTGCCTGCCTGCTTGACTGCCTGCCTTCCCTGCCTGCCTCCCTTCCTGCCTTCCTGCCTTCTCCTGTCTGCCTGCCTGCCTGCCTGCCTGCCGTGCCTGCCTGAGAATAACAAATATTCCTATATATTTTTGGGGAGCATTTTCATGTCGCGGCAGTTTTACGAATAGATTTTAGGCGGAGGCTATGCACTGCAACAGCAACCAATAGATAATTTTCTTTAATATAAAGGTCACCTAGAAAGCCCGCCTGTATGCTACGCACAGTCACGCCAGATAGGTTTCGAGGCAAAGTATTTTTAAAATGATAAAAAACTATAGTCAAAAAAGCTTTTAATTCAAGAGGTAATCTTGAAATAAACCCAGATTTGAACTCTGGGGTTAATACGTTTTGTGATACAGTGAATTTCTATTTGATAAGCTATTATATGAATGTAAATGGGGAAAAAAGAAGATAAAATCGTGAAATAAACACGTTATGAACTTAACTAAAATAGTAAATAAAACATCGAATATGTGGTTATTTCAACTGAAACCTTTTGGGTCCCCCCCCCGATGCCTGCCTGCCTGCCTGCCTGCCTGCCTGCCTGCCTGCCTGCATGCGTGCGTGCCTGCCTGCCTGCCTGGCCTGCCCTGCCTGACTGCCTGCCTGCCTGCCTAAACTGCCTGCCTGCCTGCCTGCCTGCCTGCTGCCTGCCTGCCTGCTTGCTGCCTGCCTGCCTTCCTGCCTGCCAAAAGCCCCTGAAATGCCTCTCCTGCCCTAGCGCTGAATGCCTTCCCGTTTGCCTGCTTGCCTGCCTGCCTGCCTGCCTGCCCTGCCTGCCTGCCTGCCTGCCTGCCTGCCTGCCTGCCTGCCTGCCTGCCTGCCTGCCTGCCTGCCTGCCTGCCTGCCTGCCACTGCCTGCCCTGCCGCTGCCTGCGCATGCATGATATTGCTGCCTGCTGCCTGCCTGCCCTGCCTGCAATGCCTGCCTATCTGCCTGCCTGCCTGTCTGCCTGCGCTGCCTGCCTGCCTGCCTAACTGCCTGCCTCTCTGCCTTGCTGCCTGCCTGCATGGATAGCGAAGTATCTGCCATCTGCCTACGCACCACTAGCATGCCAGCTATCGGCAATCCTGCCTGTTCTGCCTGAGCCTGCCTGGAAGCCTGCCTGCCTGCCTGCCTGCCTGCCCGCCTGCGCCGCCTGCCTGCATGCTTGCCTCCCTGCCTGCCCTGCCTGCCTGCCTGCCTGCCTGCCTGCCTGCCTGCCTGCCATGCTTCCCTTGCTGGCCTGCCTGCAGCCTGAAATGACTTGCCTGCGCTTGCCTGCTTGCTGCCTGCCTGCCTGCCTGCCTGCCCTGCCCTGCCTGCCTGCCTGCCTGCCTGCCTTCCTAGCCTTCCTGCCTTCCTAGCCTTCCTGCCTTTCTGCTCTTTCTTCTGCCTGCCTGCCTGAGTGCCTGCCTGCCTGCCCCCTGCGAATATACAAATATTTCCTAAATATATTTTTGGGAACAAGTTTCATGTCCAGTCTACGGCGAATTAGATTTTAGGCTGGAGGCATGCACTGAAGCACCAAATAAGTATAATTTCTTTTAATATAAATGTCACCTAGAGCCCGCCATGTATGCTACGCAGTCAGCCGCCATAGTTTCAGCAAAGTTTTTAAAATAAAAAACCTATTGTCAAAAAAACTTTAAAACAAGAGGTATCTTGAAATAAACAACAGATTTGAACTCTGGGGTTCATCGTTTTATGTGATACATGTGATTTCTATTTGATAGCTAATTTAAAAAATGTAAATGGGAAAAAAGAAGTAAAATCGTGAAATAAACACGTTGTATGAAGTTAAATAGTAAATAAAACATCGATATGTGGTTATTTCAATGAACTGCCTGCCTGCCTGCCTGCCTGCCTGACCAGCCCTGACATGCCTGCTCTGGTCTGCATCTGCCTCGACTGCCCTGCGTGCCTGCGTGCCTGCGTGCCCTGCCTGCATGCCTGCGTGCTTGCCTGCCTGCCTGCCTGCCTGCCTGCCTGCCTGCTGCCTGCCTGCCTGCCTGCTGCTGCTTGCCTGCCTAGCCTGCCTGGCTGCCTTCCCTTCCTGCTGCTGCCTGCCAGCTGAATGCCTTCCTGCTTGCTGCTTGCCTTGCTTGCCATGCTGCCTGCCTGCCTGCCTGCCATGCTTGCCTGCCTGCCTGCCTGCCTGACTGCCTGCCTGTCTGCCTGCCTGCTGACTCCCTGCCTGCCTGTCTCTCTGCATGCCTGCATACCTGCCGTGCCCTGCCTGCCATGCTCTGCCTTGCATGGCACTGCACTATCTGCGCTGGCCTGCCTGTCTGCCCGCCCGCCTGGCCTGCCCTGTCTGCCTGCCTGCCTGCCTGCCTGCCTGCCTGCCTTTCTGCCTTCCTGCCTGTCTGCCTTTCTGCCTGCCTGCCTGCCTGCCTGCCTGCCTGCCTGCCTGCGAATAACAAATATTCCTATATATTTTTGGGACATTTTTCATGTCCCAGTTTACGAATAGATTTTAGAGGAGAGGCATGCACTGCACAGCACCAATAGATAATTTCTTTAATATGAAAGTCACCTAGAAGCCCGCCTGTATGCTACGCAGTCACCCCCTTAGTTTCAAGCCAAAGTTTTTTAAAAAATAAAAAAACGCTATAGTCTAAAAACCTTTTAAAATCCGAAGAGTATCTTGAAATAAACACCAGATTTGAACTCTTGGGTTCATACGTTATGTAGTGATAACAGTGAATTTCTATTTGATAACTATTATAGAAAGGTAAATGGGAAAAATGAAGTTAAAATCGTGAAATAAAACACGTTGTATGAACTTAATAGTAAAATGAAACATCGATATAGTGGTATTTCAAATGAACTGCCTTGCCTGCCTGCCTG
>JABUQX010112469.1:0-26563 GCA_015478945.1 Trachelipus rathkii
ACCAGGACCCTAGCACCAGCAAACCAGCAACCCTCAGCGACCACGATTAACAATCCAGTCGACCACGACAGTGAAGTGAATCATCGAACCAGCGACCATCGACCAATGACCAGTGCCCCACGGATAGTCGACTCAACCGACAAGCGACCAGCGACCAGCGACCCACGACCCAGTGAAAGGCGACCAGAGACAGCGACAAGCCGACCACACGACCACAGAACACCAGTAACCAGCGACCACGCGACACAGCGACACCACACACGACCACACGACCCACTTAACCAAGCAACCAGTAGACCTAGATCGGAAGAACTTTTGCGTTACTTAATCATTGTTTATTTTTTATGCTTATATTTTCCTAAACAAAAGAATTATATACACATATTTAAGCATATCTAACATCCACATATACATATATATCAATTTGAAGTTAATAAATTTTAAAATCTATCTAAACAATTACACAGCACAACACACAATAACACACTATACAATTACACACAACACATACAACACTGCGGGTAAAGTCATCTAATAAATAATAGTTATAAAGATATATAATATTATTATTATAAATTTAAGTAATAATATACGACTACTTACTAATATCTACTTATTTAATAGTAAGGGTTAAGATATTTAAAGAAACAGTTACGTGTTATTGTTCCTTTTTCTCTATATTCACATATTATTATTACACATCTTATATTATACATATATATAATTACAACAATATATATATATATATAATTATTTATATATATTCACTATTAATACATCATGATATTTTTACTATATACTAACTATATACCACACTATAACAGATTACTTAAGTAACTTATATAACACTTAATACTATAGTATGCACTAAGACCAGATCATATAGTATTTGAAATCACTTTACTCACACATAACAAAAGAGAGTCAAATGAGCACAAACGAAACATTATTATAAAATCTATATATACATATAATAGTTATTATATATATAATATATAGTAATATATTTATATATAATCTATTATACTTTATTATCTATCGTAATCATAATAATTCTAATACACAGACATTATATTTGTAAAATTATGGTTAATTATTTTTTATATAATATATATTGTAATAATAATTTTTCTATATTTAACATATATAATAAATAAAAATATATAATAACATAATATAATATTCTATATAATATTAGTATATTTTAATAGAGTATAATAATATAAAATTACTATATATATATATATATTAATATATATAATATATATTATATAGTATCTAGCATTCCTTATTGAGGAGAGACCAGCGACAAGGACAGATATCAAAATACGACACAGTATGCCCGATTTTACCTGTACCATCGCAGATCTCAGTCTGTACAGCGACCAGACTATACTCGACATAGTTTATCATCAGCGACCTACGCACACAAGCCGACAGTTCCAGGTTACAGAAGACCAAGTGAGACCAACGACCCAGCGACACGACGCAGCGACCGATTGAATCAGAATGACCAGCAACCAGCGAGACCTAAGCGACTAGCGACAACGACCACTGGACCACCGACCAGCTAACACCGACCAGGACGATTCAGCGACCAGTCGGAAAGAACTTTTGCGATCTATTTTACTCATTTTTTCTGATACTCTTATTTGGCTATTTTCATATAATAACTCTGGGGTCATCAGTAATGGGATACATATACAACTACATTTACAGATATATTAATATATATACACACAGATCTTACATTACAATACTATTACACAGATTTACTTAGATCAAACATATAATACTATATACACATCAACTAATCTAGCACACTCACTATTATACAACAATAAAATAATATAATATATAAGATATATTACATATATATATATATATTATTATTATATTACTATATATATATATATAATCGTACCATACACTCACACAATATAATAGTTATTGTTATTTATATTATTTATATTTTTAAACATTTTCCTTTTTTATTTTATACACTTAAACAGAAATGGTAAAACGTTTAAGTCGTTTTTTATTTGAAATTGTGGTAGTGTAACTATAAAGTAATAATCCATTTAAATAAAAATGTTTTGCTTCAGGAGAAATTGAAGCAAAATTTAAATCTCAAACTCTAGAGTGTTGAAAAGTACATTATCTTTTATTTTTTCTTATAAAAAGACGCTTTTGAAGAAATATGTTGTTGAACAAGCTACTAAGATATGCATTTCAGCAACACGACAAGATATATACAAGTTACAAACAGTAAATAAAAGAATATGTTCGAATTTTCACTTGTAAGTCATAATGTAAGATAGGGGAGGGAGTGTGTATAGGAATGTTTAAAACACGTAACATTTATCAATGTGATCGAGATGTTGATATGAATCAACTTACAACAAAATAGAGAAAGATAAATCTCTCATTTCGCACTCTAGAAAACTACTTTGCGGTGGTTAGAATACATTACAAATATAATAACTAGAATAAGATTAGGGAATTTGACATCCTCAAAGGAAATCAACTTTATATAGAGATATCTATTTAACTTATAACGAGACAGGTATGAGACATGGTCATATGATATTATCACTATTATCGAGTGTCATATTATTTGTAATATACAATAATCTGAGTACTCAGTGTGTATCTCAGTAACTAGAGAATCACGTGTGACAAATGCCTCAAGCAACAGGCTAGACATCACAATGCACGACCAGCGCACTAAAGACTGAACCACATGAAGTCAGCGACTCTACGCGGTATTCTATAAAACGCACCCAAGTCGATAACAATACACTGAGACTATAGCGACTCAGCTCCGATATCCAAAGATCCAGCGATCATGGACATATCAGCGCCTCAGTTCGATACCTAGCACTCTTCAGCAAATATAAACCGAACATTCATCTACGGTCACAGTATCAGCACGATTCTATAATATTGAACTTTCGATACACGCTAAACCACCAACGACCTAGCGACCTAAGCGATATACGATGATCATCCATATAAAACAGATATATATTTCAAAGATCGACCATAATATATTAGTGTAAATCACATCTCGGAAGTGTGTGCGTGTGTAGTTGAGTGACCACTAGTGTGAATTGTATGAGCGAATTGCAACCACGAGACCAGACATAATGTGATAGCACCTATGAACCCAAATGCACTAGACGAGAGAATCACACATTACTACAAGACACCAGTATAACCGGCCGACGTGCGTACACGTTGACACCGAGGTTATTACCGCGAAAAGAATACCTGTAGACACTCTCTCTAGCAGACGAGAGCCTCAATCGAGATAACATACACATCACGATCCACTTATATTCACAGGAGCCTATACTATGTATCTGGTGCTAGTCAGAGAGAGTACACACTTATAAGCTGGAGCTAGACAGCCGACCGACACCGACACCTGACTCTAAGTGGACGAAGCCGAGAGAGCCATACGACATCAGAGCTACGCAATCATATAATTGACTCTTATTGTTGCAAAACTGGAACCATTCATGATCCCATATATATGCGATCGAGGTACATAAATGTGTAGTAGAGTCAGAACTACAGATAACGCGAACATAGCGACCGATGACAGAAGCCCAGCGAACCTAGACACTATAGCGGATACCTAGGCGCCATCCATGTTGAGGACGCCGTGGAGACATAAGCGCCCTACGTACCATATCTGTAACTAATTGCACATAGCGACCAGCAAACCTATCGATCACCAGCGAACATAGCAGTACCACCAAGCGACCCAAGACGAACGAGTGAAGCATGCCGCGAAGCTCAAAGACGAGACACAGCGACCAGCGGAGACACTCAGCGACCGAGCACGGAACCAAGTTCGATCGACTCAGTGACAGTCTGTCTCCTAAAATTATCACTTTCAAACTGAGAGACCACACAACCTAGCGGCTGAGCCAGCAGGACCTAACCGTAACTCAAGCGACCATAGCCACCTATAGCAGTGAAGCCAGCGACCGAGTTCGGGAGGAAGCTTGTATAGATGTGTATTACTCTTTTAAACTACTTTCTATTTTATGTGAGTGGATTCTCGGTATATTAATCCTCAATAACACCTAAATGACACTATTAATATGTGAACTATATTCGTTTATATAAATTATGTGAATATTGGGTCAAAGAATTATAATTTATCAGACTTTTTAGGTATTTTAAGGTTAATTAGAAAAAACATGTTTATTCAATATTGACTTATAGAGCCCTATAGTACGATCGTGATGAAATAAAATTACTAATCTGAAGATAGTATAATTATATATATGCGGATGTTATTTAAGACGCCTATAATAATACTCATTTATTTAAAAATCTAAAATTACTCGTTTTTATATATGTATGATTCATGCCGAATTTCAACTGAATTTGTAAGTAATAAGTGTTCTATTTATTCTAACTATTAAAAGTGTTAATTAATCATGTTTTTCTTAATAACTACATTATATACTAGTGTATAATATAATATATACTCAATAGCAGAATTGAGACTAAACGGGGAAGATGTTGAGTGAAATAACAAAGATTTACAAAATTTCCTCAAAGAAACACTGTGGGAGGGTGCCTGAGTAGATAAGGTTTATTTAATGTACGTTTGTATACGTAGTGGTGTATGTGTGCAAGATGGTTAAATTATAATTCATAAATAGTGTGGATACTACCTATTACAATATACTAATACTATATATATCGAAACAATATATATAGATAATAATATAAAAATTCTTATCAATACTAGCCGCATTATATTTCAATGTAGTTTGAATGATCGTCGCGAGGTAATGAGATAATTATATACTGTTGTATAATGATGTGTAATCTGTGCAGGTCTAAGAGCCTTGTCTGCCTGGGATTACTTCTGTACCACTATTTATTGATAGTTATAGGTCTACTCTATTTTATTTTATAACGCACAAAGGAATAATACATTTTAATATAAATCATAATTTATAAAATATAGCTCAGATACTTTAAACTTATGAGACCCGAAACATTCATTTCCATTAAAGAGCGCTCTTCATTCTTGAAATGTACTCTCTATTAACTTTATATATATATATATAGTACACGTAATAAGTAATAAACAAGATATCTATGAGTATAATATAATATAAATGCACTATTATATATACAACTGTACTATATTATATATGGTTAACTAATAAATAGTATATAGTATTCATTTTTTAATTATAATTAATATAAATAACATAAAAAACAATATTATTAATATTATCAAGATAGTTAGTTAGTAAACAATAATGATATTATAATAGTATTTATTTAATATATATATTATAATGGGTAAATAGAGTATTATAAGAATAATATAATTAATTATAATATATAAATATATAAGTAAATAATATTATAATATATATATATTCTATAAATTATATATATTAACATATCCTATATAGAGTATTAATATGAAGCTATACCAAGTGTTATGCATTTTTCTGATATTATTGCTATAAACGAATCTACTGTTTTAAATTATGGTATATTTAATATTAATATAATTCTAATATATTTATCTAATTAAAATATATTATAAATCATCATCTTATATAATAATTATAGCTATATAATAATATAATTAATATATTATAATATCTAGAGAGAGAAATATATAAGTACTTTGAATAATTTTCTATATACGAGCTTACTATACTGCTAAATTACTCAAAATTATTCTTAATATGTAACTATATATATTAGTTTTATAATAGTATTTCTCAATAAACTATCGATATAGCAAAGTGAGTTGACTATATGGTTATATATTATATTATACCTAATATATATATAAAATAACCGTTAATAATAATAATAATATCTAATTAATTATAAATCAAATGTTATAATAATATAATATATATATATATAATTAATCTTAATACTAATTTAAATATTTTATTATTTTTTTATAATTTTTATATTTTTTTAAAATTTTTTATAAATTTTTTCGTACCCTAAATAAAACTCATAGAATAAACAGAAATCATTCAAAACTGTATAGATTTTCATTGACAGCGTGTAGATTAGTGTATCTATAAAAGTAATTAATCCATTTAAAAAAAATGGTTTTACCACTGTAACTTGCCTCAAATACGGTTGAAAATTACCACATAAAAACTACGTTTTGAAAAGTAAGATTATGCTTATTCTATTATTGTTTATAAAAGAAGAAGCTTTAAAGAGGTAATCCGCTGAACAACCATAGAATGCAAATGAACGGCATTCACTCAGAATATCCGACACATTTAGTACATCGACTATATTCCTAAGTACTGAGAAGTTATAAGAAACTGAAAAAGGAAGAAGATTGTGCATTTTAGAGATAATGTCCAGACAGAGACCATAAATAATCTATAGTCGCTAACAATTACTCTTAACTCTCGATATGATATGAATAGGGCAACATTTAGATCATTCGAATAGATACCTCTTAGCGCAATAGAATAAACTAATATAGTTCAGGAGCACTATGCGATGAAAATTAATACCCCAGTGGAATGTTATATTGAGAGTAATCAAACCTCCCAAAAGGGAATACAACTTATCATTTGCAATATACTCGTAGGCGAGGAAAAACTAGCAGTTCGGATTCTTTCTAGATATACCCGTATAGTTGGATTTGGACTATACTGTATAATGTAAGTCTAACTTTGAGAATGTTAGAACTTTATAAGATAAGGTATCATAAAAAACTAGTAGAAATTTATAGCATGATCCTGGCCAATTGATCCGCAAGACGGCGGCCAGCTGCTAGCTGACCACCAGCGACCTCGAGATCCAGCGACCAGCGATACCGGCAGGGAACATACGTAATCAAAGCGACCATCGACACTAAAGCGACAGTGTCGAGGCGACAAAACTCAGTACCTTGGGCGCACACCATGATCCAATCGTGATCACAGACCACAGATAGACCAGTTGACTCAACGCGACTCAGCACGAGATCCAAGCTACTACCTGACCTTTAGCGACTCACAACAACATGACTAAACGACCAAGCGACAACGACACTCAAGCAGTCTTCGTACCAGAGGCACCATGCAAGACCAGCGAACCAGCAGACGCAGACGACCTACGACCTATGCGACCATCGAGAGCTCAGCAATCCATGACACGATACGCGCACCCAGCGACCTAAAAATGCAGCGATCCAGACGACAAGCACGAGAAACGCTATTTAAATGACAGGTAAACACAGTCGGTTACATAGCAGGCCTAATGAATCAGCGACAGCGACAGCTGACCAGCGAACAAGTGACAACGACAGTGTGACCTCAACTCGACACAGTGACCAGTGATCAGCGAGACCATGATCAGGCGTACCAATTAACCAAGCGACCAGCCGACACAGCGACCCAAACCCGACCACGCGATCCGCGACCCACGACAGCGACCAACGCGAACCAGCGACGCAGCGCCTCTCAGCGCACCCAGCGATCCACATGATAACCAAGTGAACCAGTCAGACCAGTCGAACAGACGCAAAACCGTACCAGTGACCAACGACCATGACCCAGTGATCAGCGACTACGGGACATGCAGACCAACATGATCTCTAGCGATCACAGATACGAACTATAACAGTTCGACGCATAGCGACCAGCGACTCACGACAGCCAAGCGAGCCAAGCGACCGCGAACCACCGCGACCAGCGACCGTGGCGACCAACACCAGCGTAAGCAACGACCAACGACCAGCAGATCAACGACCAGTCACGCACGACAGCGACTAGCGACCTAACAACTCAGCGACAGCGAGAGACAAGCAGACCAATACGAGATTATTGACACACGACCAGCGACCAGTGACCAGCGAACTCCAGCGATCACGCTGACCTACGACAAGCGTGACAGCGACCACGACCAGCGTAACCCACGACCAGCAACAGCGACCAATGGACACGACCAGTGACAGTTGATCTAGACGAACCAGTAAGAAAGCGACAACGACCAGCGAACCCAGCGACATAATAAGCGACTAGCGACCAATCGACCAGTGACCACGACAAGTACCGAAAATGAGCGACAGCGACCAATGACTGCAGATGTCAGCGACCAAGCGAACCAGTGACAAGGGGACCAGTGACCAGCGACCAGCGACCAGCGACACAGCGACCAATGACGACCAGCGACCAACGACCAGCGACAGCGACCAGCGACCCAGCGACCAAAGCGACAGTGACTAGCGAGACCTAAACGACCAATAGATCAAGTGACCAGCGTAACCAAGCGACCAAATCACAGTCGAAACCAGCGACCTAGCGACCAGCGAACCACGACCAGCGATCATACGACCAGCGACCAGCGACCATGAGGACGCAGCGAACCAAGCGACCAGCGATCAGCAGATACCAGCGATTCAGCGAACCAGCGACAGTCGGAAGAGCTTTTCCGATTCTTAACTATTTTTTATTTATTTTTATTTTTTCTATAAACTCAAAGAATATATATTATATAAGAATATAATATATATATATAATTATAATTATATATATATATATTATATATATTAAATATTATATAATTAATATATAATATATTAAATATAATATATATACTATATATATATATATATATATATATATATTATATATATTATATATATATATATTATATATATTTATATATTTATATATATATATATATATATATAATATATCATATATTAATATATATATATATACATATAAAGTATAAGAGTATTACTAGTTAAATATAATAATAAAGGAGAAAAAATCTATATATATATATTATATATTTAATTATTATATATCTATCATTATATCAAATTGATTATATTATTTTTCATAAATTATTATATATATATATTCGGAAAGAAACTTTTGCCGAAATACTTACAACACATTTTTTATTTATTTGCTATTTTTTTTAACCCAAAGATATATTATAAATATATATATATATATATATATATAATATATATATATATATATAAATTATATATATATATCATACCATTAATATAAATATTACAATATAGTATACATATATTTATAAAATATAATATTAATATAATAATATATTATATATATATACTATATATAATGAACATTATATAATAATAAATTTATTTTTCATATATATTAACAAAATATAATATAATTATTATATATAATAATTTAATTTTATATATAATATCTATATAATATATATTAATATATAAGTATATCTATATATATATAAGTATATAATATACAATATATTATATAATAATATATATATATATTACTAATCACTAATATTTTATATAATTGAAATATATATATATATGAGATTATATCATATATATATAGCTATAGTTAATATAATTTATATATTAAAATAATTATATTAATATATATAAATCACAAATTATAACTATTAAATATATAGAAGTAATAAAAAATATATATGTATATATATATATACTAATCTATATAAAGTATGTATTAATTGATTATATAAATAATTATATATAATAGAATTAGTAAAATAAAATAAAAAAATAAAAAATATTAAATCTAATTTAATGCAAATCTCTATTATAATATTATATTATACACTATGTAATCAATGTATCTAAGCGTAAAAAAAAATAATAATAATTATATATATGATATATATAATAAATCTATATATAATAAGTAAAAATAAACTCCCATTTATGGTATAATAAATAATAATATAATATATATCTATATATATAAGAATATATAATATATTAATATATATATAATTCTAAATAATATTATATATATATATAATAAATACATATATATATATAATTTATGTATATATATATATAACAAGTAAAAAATAATATATATAAATTATACTATAATACTATTATTAAATAATAAATAATAATAATAATAATAAATATATATAATTAAATAATAATATAATTAAATAAATTAATAAATAATAAAATATTTTATAATCAATTATAAATTAATGAAATGAATTCCTTATCTATAATTCTATAAATATATATAATATATAATTATAATATCTATTATAAATATCAATAATATTAATCTATATTAATAATATATAATAAATAAATTATATATATAATATAATTTATATATATATAAGATATAATTTAATTATAATATTAATTTTAAATTTTTTTTATAATTTTAATTAATATGTAAATTAATTTTTTTAAAAAAATTTCGTACAATTATAGAAAATACACAAGTAATATATTTAAATTTGTTATTTAATTTAATTGAAATTAAATGTTTATGAAAATAAAATCCATTTAAAATAAAAAATGTTTTCCCTTCTCGCTAAATACGGTGGAAAATATTAATACTAAACTACGTTTGAAAAAGTACGATTATCTATTTTATTTTTTTACCAAAGTATGAGCTTTAAAGAGGTATGCGCTGAACAAGCATATAAGATAGCATTTTCAGAATCCACAAAAGATAGTTTAAGAAACTGAAAAGGAAAGAAAATATGTTCAATTTTAGAGATAACATGTCGCGGCCAATTGTTCCGCAAATCCGATGATTGATGATAGAACTTATTCATTTGATGAAACTCTTAGCAAGAAAAACTAATGCGGAAGCTTTCAGTTAATAACAAGTGTGAATTTGACAACAATTCATAAGGAATCAACTTATCATTGAAGATAATCGTGCAGTAAAAAACTAAATGTGGAGCTTCAGAATAAATACCATAGTGAATTTGAACAACTCGAAGGAATCAACTTTTAGAAGACTTAACTTTTAAAAAGAGCAAAAAACTTGAAATACTTTATAGAAGCATGTAACTTGTAATCAAACCGATTTCAATCGGACCCAGCGACCAACGAACACGACAGCAGACCAGCCGACCAGCATAAACCAGCGAAATGGACAGCGACCAAATCGACAAAAAATAACTCGACCAGCTATCACGACGCAGTAACCAGCGACCAGCGACGGTAGATCACGACCAATAACCAGTGACAAGCTACCATTGACCAGCGACCAGCGACCAGCAACCAACGAACAACGACCAATGACCAACGACCAGAGACGCAGCGTTTTAGCGACCAGAACGACCAGCGACCAACGACCATAGGCGACTAGCGAACCAGCGAGACCAGAGACAGCGACCGCGACTGCACAGCGACAGCGACCAGCAGACACATCGACCCGTGACAAGTGACCAAATCGACTAAGTAGACCAGACGACCGAGCGACCAACGACCTAAGAGGCGACCAAAGCAGAGACAGCTCTGACGAACAATAGAACACTCAAAGCAGAGAGACGACAAGCAATCACATTATAATATACAGCGTCAACGAACAACAGACTAGTGACTTAACAGTAACCAGCGACCAGCCGACCAAGTGACCCAAGCGACCAGTATACTACAACGAATTAGCGACCGTTAACCAGCGACCATACGACTCAAACGAACCAGCGACCAGCGATAAATGACCTAAAGCGAAAAGACGACCAATGATACAACGATCAGACAGTGAGACCATACATCTAGTGCCAGCGTAACAGCGACAGCACGATACCAAGCGACCAGACTGAGATCACAGCGACCAAGCGACGCAAGCGAACAGCCGACCAGCGACCAGCGACGCAGCGATTCACCGACACAGTTATCACGATCACACCCGACCACCACTATGACCACAGACCAGCCGAGTAGTCGGACAGAAATTTTTGCGATTCTTTAAATACATTTTTTTATTATTGCCTATTTACTTTTGTTAACCCTAAAGATAATATTTATAAAGTATATATTAATATATATATATATTATATATATATTAATATATATACATATATATATATATATATATATATTAATATTAATATATATATTATATATATCTATATATTAATTTAATTTATATATTATAAATACATAATTAATATTATTAAATATAATATATATACTATAAATATATTTATTATATTAATACGTTATAAATATATATATATATATTATATATATAATAAAGATAATATATTAAAATTATAACATAATTATAATATAATATATATATATTATTATATATATATAATAAATATTTAATATAATATACAATATAATTATAAACCTATTTATATATATATATATATATATATACTATATTCTTTCTTCCAGTCTGAGAGTAGTAAAATTATAAGTATATGAATATAATATATATATTAAGTATTATATAGTTATATAATAATAATAGTATTTATATATATAGTATGAAAGAGAAATAATAATAATAAATAAATATAAAATATAATAATAACCTATATATAGTACATATATATATATATAATATATCGATTTATATATATATATATATATAACTATATAATATAAATATACATAAATATTTATTATAATACTAAAAAAATATCTATATATTTCATATATATAGCAAAAGTATATAATATAAAATATTTGAGTATTAGTATATCTATATATATATATAATATATAATATAATATAATGTAATATATAATATATATAGATACTAAGTCCCCCGCCGGCTCGAAATCCGGAACCACATTAATTATTATAATATAAAGGAAATATATATATATATAATTATTAAATATATAGATATTACAACGTATATGTATCATATAAAAATTATTAATATATATAGGTATTATATAATAAGTATAAATATATAATACTTTATATAATACAAATCTATTAATGAGATATTTATACTATCATAATGTATAAGTAAATAGTTAAAATATTATTAATTATATACTATATATATAATATATATATAATAATAATATATATATATTTAAAATATCTATTAAAATATAAAATGAAAAAATTAAGATTACTTTTTTTATTTTCTCTTTAATATTTATATATTTATAATTTTTTATAATTCTTTTTCCTGAGAACCAATAAGTATAGCATACGAAAACAGAAATAATTACATTTTAACTTTGGTTATTAATTTTGAGCATTAATTGAGATAAGTTGTACTAATAAAGTAATAATCCATTTTAAGAAAAAATGTTATCAACTTAGTCTATAAATATCGGATTGGGAATCAATATGAAGCACAGAAAACAATTTTAGGGAAACTGATTTATCTTATTTTTTATTTTTTAAAATAGTAATTAGCTAAAGTGGTATTTGAGAGATATCATTAAAAGTAGCATTTTTCTAAGACTTCCGAGACAAGTAGTTAAGATAACTGTAATGATAAGAATAACTTGTTCATTTATTAGTATGATATAATATGTCTGAGCGTACCACCATTCAGTTCCGCATCCGATGTTGATGATGAACTTATCATTGATGATACTCTTGCAGCATAATGAAAAACTAATGCGGAGCTTCTAGATAAATACATAGTAGAATTTGATAAACATCCAAGGATCAACTTAGAAGTTAATCATTTAAAAAGAACAAAAACTTAAGAAATACTTTATAGAGCATTACTTATAATGTAATCAATAACCTAGACCATATACAAACGACCAGCGATCACGCAGTTATATCATGCGAATCAAAGACAGTGACTCAAGTGCTAATAGACGCCAGCGACCAGCCACAGCGGACCCAGCGATCAAGCGACCAACTGAACCGCGACCAAGCGACAGCATTACTCAGACTTACACAGATCGATCCAGCTCGAGCTCATGATACCAGAGCGAACCAGCGACACAGCGAACCCAGCGACAGCAACCAGCGACCAGCGACTCAGACGACCAAGCGACCAGACGAACCAGCGACTAAGAAAAACAACTAGCGACCTAAGCGACAAGCGAACAATACGAATTATTGACGCAGTACGACCATGCGCCACGTAGACGACAGTGACCAGCGAAAATCGCGACCTACACGAATCCCGCGACCAGCGGAATTCCAAGCGACCAGCAGACCAAGTACGACCAGCGATCACAGCCGCTACAGTAGAACTCACAGCGATCCATGCGACCAGTACAGACCAGTGACCATGTTGACTCAGTGATACAGCGCCAGGACAGCGACTAACGAAGTTGACTATAAGCGACTCACTAGCGACCAGCGACACAGCGACCAGCCGAATACACGACCAGACTGACCAGTCGGAGAACCAGCAACTCAGCGACCAGCGACAACTAGCATCTAGCAGACCAGCGACCAGCGCCTAGCGACAGCGACCCAAGCGACCAGCGACCAGCGACCAGCGACAGCGACAAGCGACTAAGCGACCAGCGACAACGACCGGCACCAGCGACCAAGCGATACCGCGAACTAACTAACACAGACGAACCAGCGACAGCGATCAAACGATATTGACTTCAAGTACGACCAGTTGACTACATGACCACTGAGAATGCGAATCCCCGCGATCCGCGACCCGCGACACAGCGACAAGCGACCACGACTCTAGTAGCAGTGAATATACAGCGTAACCTCAAAAGTGACTAGCGAGACCAACGACAGCGACCAGCGACCAGCGACCAGTGACTCAGAGACATGAGACAAGCGAAAGCGGACCAGCGCCGCAGCGGACCAGCGATTGCCATCACCGACCAGATTATCAGCGATCACCACCTGTAACAACTCGACCGACCGATAAGTGCGAACTAGTCGGAAAGAATCATTTTGCGATACTTAACCATTTATTTTATTCTATTTGCTTTTTTTAACTCAAGATATATATTAATATATATAATAATATATTATATAATATTATTATATATATATATATATTATATATATATATATATATATATATATAATATATATATATATATATATATTATATATAATATAATCTTATATATATATATATATATTATATATATATATATATATAATATATTATATTAAATATATAATATTAATATAATATTATTATATATCATCCATATATACTATGATATATAGATATATATATATATATATATATTATATATATATTAATATAATATATAATATACCCTACCTTATATATATATATATATATATATATATTTTATATCCCCGAATAAATACATTATATATTAATAAATAAATCATATATTCTCTATATGTTCATAATATATATATAGTTTTTGATTATATTTAAGTAAATATAAATAAAAATATGTTGAGAAATAATCTAATTTGATTAACAGAATAAATACCTTTTACATTTTTATAATAATATTAGGCTTTGTGTGGATCTTCGTTCACTTAATAAAAGAATTAGTTGGCTTACTTTAATATAAATAAAACATATTTAAAAATAATAAAATTTAATTGATTGGATAAAAAACCTTTTACATTTTTATAATAATATTATGTTTTGTGTTGGTTTTCGGTCACTCAATTAATAAAAGAATTGATTGGCTATTAAAGGGAAAACTTTTTGCATGAAAGCTATTGTATTATTGTATAGGAAGTATTCTTTCAGTCTCTACAGTAACTATATAGAGGGTTTGATAATAGTATATTCGTTAAAAATATTTACTTTTTGCTACTTACCCACATGTAGAATAGTTTGAAATCCAGATATACGTTTGACTTATTAAATTTACCATGGCCTAACGAGGTTCTTCACATCCCTTCACTCGGTTGAGTAATTTAAAAAGTATAACAAAATATATATATAAAGCTAATCTCGCTTTATATATACTTTTATACTTTTAAACAACACTGAATATATAATTATAATCTACATCAACTTGTAATATTAATCTTATATGTTTTGAAGTAAGAATTATGATTACATCTAATTAAGTAGTATAGTATAGTCAAGCCATGATGACAAGATGTATTGAAAATATATGAGTTTCTATTGAAATATCAATTTCCCAATCTAGGAATCAACCATTCCTGAGAATTCTATTCCTAGAATATCATAGATAATCAATCTTTAGATATTTATAAATCTATAGTAAATATTATAATTATCTTCATAGTAAATAGAAATATCCATTAATTTAGATAGAGACTTCATACTTCATTAGTAGAGAAAGAGTAGAATATGAGAAAAGATCATATATATAGATAATATATTAATATTATGAGAATTTTTAGTATGATATATAATATATAGAGGTTAAATGAAAGTAGTAATGAAGAGAAATTTTGAGTATGGAATTATGAAGATTTATTAGGTAAAGTATAAGAATAGTTAATATGTGGGATTTTGATCAGAATAAAGAGGGTTTTATAATGATGATAATATATATAATATATATTATAATAAATATATAATATATATATAATATTAAGAAGTATAGATAGAATCTACAACTTTTTATAAAAATAAAGGGTATAATATGGACCACCAAGAAAACGCTATATCATATATCCACTTAGTATATATGGGTTTGGGCCCTGAGATTTGCTAAGTAAAAAGCTAATGATAAATTAGCTTCCCCTTAAGTAGTATTCGGTTTGGATAGGCAGCGGAAGCGAAAATTTATTTTAGAAGGATAGAAGTTTTATTAGGGAAAATTGTTGAAATCTATATAGATATACTATTATTTTGAATATATATATATGGTGTGATATAGTTTATTATGATTAATATATATATATACAGGATAAATAGATATATAAAAATGTAAACAAAACAATTGGTGGCAAAAAGAAGACTTTCTTTCCATAGTTTTATTATATACTAAATTACAAAGAGTGTAGACATTAAAACAGGTAAAAACGGTTTAACCTTAATGAGATAGACCAAATGGTGTCTGCTCATGAAGGAATTCTACCTTCGCCAGCTGGAGATTTAGCGGTATGACATATCAAACGTATTTATTTAATAAATAATTATAATATATAATGAAATAATCACAATAGGGTTATAAATCTCAGATAATAACTCAATTCATAATATCCAAATATAGATAAGTAATCGTCTATAGTAGTCCTGCTCCACCACGGTTTACATTTAAAGCCTGCTCTTACTTTAATATATATTATTGTTTAAAATTTAAAGATCTCCTGTTTATCATATTCATGAAATATCTTTTGTTATAAAACTTTACATATTGTGGCAAGTTAGATATTATGAATACATTATGATATATTGCCAAGTGAAAATACTTGTGTATTATGTTTTAATAAAAATGAGTGAAGAAATTGTAATATTGGAGAACATTTTAGACGGTGGATTAAATGATAAGTAAAGAAATGAAGAACATTTTATTATTTGTTGAATAATATGGTAATAGTATATACCAGAGGGGTGTCACACAGTTAATATTCAATGGTGATAAGTATACGTTTTTTGAAAGAGAGAGAGTTCTATAATAGGTAACTGATATCGTATTTCCCATTTTTCGGATATTTAGGAATTTTGTAAATGTTTTTGGAGATTTACAGTTTAGGAACGTATTGTTTTTGGAGAAGTAGTCTTTCAGACTAGTTTTGTTCGGATGCATTTTTAGATTGTTTTGATAGGAGTAATAGAAAGAGCCATGTGAGAGACCAAGATTGGATGCGAGATTTATATCAGACTGACCTATCAAACTGTGGCATAGGAAGAGAGGAGAGAAGAGAGAATTTATACAAATTGAACCAGACGACTGACGTCGCGTGAACAGAGAATATTAGGCTTGGATAATTATTCTGAGCCCACTGAGTGTGGATGCTTTCACGTGTAGCACCGTCAGTTTTGGTGCGAAATAGCGTCATTGCGACGTCTTCGCTGATGATTGAGAGCATATAGTTGCGAGAACTAGCAAGGAGATTAGATAGAAGCGCGTGAGAACGGAACGGAGGAGAGGAGAGTGAGAGGAGGATTAACGACGAGAGAAACACAAGAAGTACTGAATGGGAAAAGATGTTACGTGTCAGATGTCGGTAGTCTAGGCAAATAGCCCAGAAATTGTGAGCGAGTTTCACTGGAGGGGTAGAACATAGCATCATTGTTTCTACCTCATAGACTCCCATATACTCCTAATAGTACTATCTCTCGCACTATAGATAAGGTGAGTAGAAAATTCAACCAAAATAGTGGAAAGTATAGAGTGTTTATAGTAACAATATAACTCTTAAATTCTCTATCAACCAAAATGATATTCACCATTTTTACATCAACAAGAGTGATATCACACGGTAGAATAGAGAAATTGAGCTCCCCATATATAATTGGGCAATGCAATATAATTTATTTAGATCTCACAATGTGTGCCCGTGCTTTTAAATACTACATTGAAGAAGAGCTACGAAAACCTGGAAATGGATCTTATTATAGATTATATTAATTTACAGACAATCAATAATATGAATAAGAATAAAATATATAAATCACAAAAAATGTTAGGAGAGTTTTCAATATATATTAAATGAAATATACATTATATTGATTACTTTTCGTATTTCAATAAAAATTTATATCATATTTATTATTTATATGTATATTATATTGACATATAATTAATTAAATTCCCCATTAATGTTGGTAATTAATTTTTAAGATTGAAATATAAAATGAAATATTATATAGTTAGTTGATAATATAAATTGATTGGTTCAAAATGAATTGCGAACGTCTTTAACAGGCGTAGAAAATATATTTTTATATTATTATTTATTATTATTATATATTATTATTATTATTATTATTATATTATTGATATTTTATTATTATTTATTATTATATTTTAATTTTTCATTAGGGTTTTGTATAACATTTAAAATTTCGATTAAACATTTATACTTATATCTCACCTGAGATCTTGTCATATAGTGAGTATTTATTTTCTCTTGTATGTTATATTTTGATCACATAATGTCAGAATAAAAATTATCTAATACTATGTTGAAAATTATATTATAATACACATATACGCCTGGCATAATAACTATATTGCCAATTTGTGTCCATTCATCTCGGTTTTACAGATCTTCACACTCTAATAGTAGTGGTAATGTTATCTTAAGTGCGAGATTTTATACAAAATAGAGAATAAAATGTAATTTACATAATACTATGAAATTCTATGGAAATTTATTGTAGGGTTAGGAAGGAAGGTGCTCCGATGGTTATAATTAATTTTTTTAAATTTACAATATTTTTCTGACATTATCAGTAAATTAATAACATAAATAAATAAATAAGTTTATAACGAGCAATCTATTTTTTAGTAGAATAAACCGCTTTTTAAGGAGGGATAGCTCCGGGATCGCAGAATTAGAAGTAAAGGTGTAAGGGAGATGACTAAAGAGGCAAAAAACAAGCAGCAGTATACCAATACGACAAGTGCTTGAAAGATTTGTAACACAAGTGTGGCGTGAATTGGTTACATTCATTCAATATTATAGTAAAATAAGTAGAAAAGTAGGATATTTTCTTCAAATGTGTTTAAACTAGCCATAGTGAATAGAAAAAATTTATAATATCTGAAAATAATTCCATGCAATATTTAGCTATATCTTAAATTGAAGATGCCTCTAAATGGTACAAACCATGAGAAGAAGAAGAGATCAATAATGGAATTCGAAAAATATCGTCTCTCAAGTAGTGAGGATATTATAAAATTCTTATTTGGATTATCTCCATTATTTTATTATTATCTCCCATTTATTTTATTCATCCTTTACCATTCCTTTCCACTTAATTCCTTTTCCCTTTCCGCGCTATTCATTTGACAATTAAACAAATCATACACAATCATCAAATTGTTTTATTAAATTTAAATTTCTATTATTAATTTTTTATAATTTATATTTACCGTTTTTGATTTTTTTAATTTGATATTATTATTATTTAATAAATCTATACTAAATTTATACTATGATTTCAATATCTGAGTATATTTGTAGAATTAGAGGTTCACTATTTGTCGGCTAAAGCACCACACGTGCGCAATATCTCTTCAAGTCAGTGTAAACTCTGCGTATGGTGTGAGATGAGGCTAATGTAGGTTGTTTTCTTAATTGTTTTAGTGATTACACGACCCACCTTAAAAGTGTTGTTTTTCTCCATATAATAAGTATTTCTCTTCAGATTTCAAATGAGATTTATAAAAAATAGAATTTGTTCTCACACACTCTATCGAGAAAATATTCTCTCATATTTACGCTATATAACTAATCCCACACTTACAACAGCATACTAATATGACAAATCTAAGTTTTGGATGGTAAAACCTTTGGACAAGACCCAGGCCAATCTCTCAAGGACAAAATTTTTCATCGCATAAAAGCTCTATCTTCAAAAAAAGTTTACATCACACAAATAGGATTTTTCAAATGGAACATAGAAGGTCAAAGTAAACTAACTGGTTTCAGAGGTATTCAATTATAGCGTTCTATCAAAATGGATCAAGAAAGAGGTCAAAATAGGTCAGAGAAATAAAGCGTCAAAACGGATCAGAATAAAATTAGGAAAATTGCTACCCATAAATTATGACCAAATAATACATGAATAAATAAGGTTTAAATGTATAGAATGATTCTATGACCATAAAAACATTTTCAAAATTATTATTTTTAACAAAAATTAAATGCAGAATGTAATATATATTAGCTACAGAAAAAATATGGGAACAGCACGTTCTATTTGCTAATACCTCTATAATTCTATTATAAAATAAAATATATTCATATTTGTACAACAAAACAAATATAAAAACCAAAATTATATTACAGAGTAAATGAATTAAATAATGATTAAATAAATGAAAAAAGTGACGATTGGAGAAATATTCATGAAATAGAAGTAAATATTTCCAAAGATTCCATTACATATTTAGCTAAAGGATACCAATTATATATAACATTATTACTTTTATCTACCATATACAAGATTTGACCAAGTTATAAGAAGAACAATAAAAATTGTGTGTGAACTCTTTAATACTAGATTTTTAAAGAACACAACCGACTCTTAGAAAAAGGGATATGATTGAATTATCTATTAAGTTAAATTAATTACAGAGATAATTATATAAATAATATTATTCAATAGACCTTGATTATATTGTTTAAGCTATTTATATCAAAATATTTATATAGACCCAAGAGAAGAAAGAAGTTGCGCTATTCCCTGTAGTGACAAGCGCTATTTTTGTAAATATGACCTGTTGAATTATTTCTCTCTCACCACTACTCTCTTGCAAAGCATCACCTATATTTATATTCTTATTTTTTTGAACTTTACTTTATGAAAATAATTCTACTCAGACAAGAAAACGAAAAAGTTTACTCTCTCGGATTTTTTTTGATTAACATTTTGAGAACGTTCTCTCTTATACTCATAATTTATAAAAAGGTAATATCCATGTTATGTAATTATCTGAATAATAAGAATCTTAAAGTGAATGTAATTTTCTCTTAACTCCTTCTAAGAGTTATATAGTGTAAATTGAGAATATATTTTCGACACAGTATTTTAAATAACTCACTATAATCGACAATAAAAAATAAACTATTTATATTACTTCTATATTAATAGGGTACTTATTCTACCTACGTTATGTGTATTTCATGCTTTTAAGTGAGACCTTAACAATTTTCTGATTAAACACAGTAGAAAATACTCTCTTTTAAAAGATATTAATCTGAATTGATCTTTAAGTTTGAATATGATTTCGAGAACTGTTTGGCACATAGTATCTCTGTCGGTCGCAAAACCTTAATGAATCTCTCTTATTGCTCTGAAAAAAAATCTGGAAATAATTGATTTGTGAGCCAGACGTCTTAGTTTTTTCTCCTTCCTCTATAGACATACATGTGCGATTTAGCGATCTGAGATGCTTTAAAATTTATTGTATATTAAGCAAATTGAATATAATATATAAAAAGTGGATTTCATGTATGTCTCAGAAGCTCTCCTTGGAGTTCTTCATCATCCTTCTCTCTATCGCACTTTAACCCAAACCTATCTCTCTTTGCATTCTCATAACCGTCTTCTTTCCCGCTAGTCATGTCTTTCTATCGCATATCCAACTCCCCCATCTCGAGTTCAGTCTCATACTTCTCTAGTCTACCTGGTTTTAAAAGGCTATAGCCGGACCATTTGACCTTCTTAATGGTAGAGCTTCAGAGTGATAATGCTAGAATGGAGGATAATAAAGACTTATAGAAAATAATATTCTACATGAAGAAGTACAAGGTATTCAGAGGAACTGAGATGGAATGATACCATAATAAAAGCACAATACAGAAGTAATGTTATACTAATCAAATTATAGTAAATAGAAACTATTAGTAAATGTACAGTAAGATGTAATAGAGTAACTACTGAGCTGGGCAGAAACAGAATAGAGTAATAAACAGGAGCCAATAAATCAATAAGATATAAGGCAACCAACTTAAAACAAAATGAGATATTTGGATTTTTTCTCCACTATACACTTAATATCATAATATAATTGACTAATCTATAACTTCCTATAATATACATAAAATTCATATGATTACAATATATTAAATTATTCATAACAACTCAATATTTTTTATGAGAATTAACCAAAATTAAATAAAGAATAGAATATTTCTCCTTGGGATAATAATAAATAATTAAAATTATATTTTTGTTACCTAACATTAATAATTGAAACAATTGGTCATAAATCACTTGAAAAGAAATTTATAATATAAGCATAAAGAATTCCTAAGGATGCTTCCAAATAATACAAATATGTTATTGGACAATACCTCTTAATATACATTTAAATGCATCCGGGGACCACTCCTCCTTCAACTTAAAAAGAATTGAAACTTTAATCTACTTCCTGGAATTTAGGTACCAGAACAGAAAATATTTTAACAATAGAAGTGAATAGATTTAGTGAACTTGGGACAGAGCCATAAGTCAATAAGTGATTGAACTATTATATACGGAGGACACCATCAGATATCCTAGATGTAGGTGGCCATCCAAATAATATAATCGCTTATTATAAGTAATTGCACCACCTCTCAGCTAAGCGTATAGTTTTAGGTACTAAAAAAACTTTCCTCTCTATCAATATCTAGAGTATGGCACCACTGTACCGTATAATGGGATATTACTACCCTCTCCGGGTTTATGTATACTCCCATTCTATTAATTTGCACGCATTCTAACCCTCTATAAGTGAGCAGATCTAGTGAAATGAACTTCGTAGAAATTTATTATTGAAGAATTCAGAATTTCCCAGATCTCTACATATCACTGAATATCGGATATGATAAAAATAGAATATTAAAAAAATATGTTATGGTGAAAAAGATTATGCTTGGTTAAAAGAAACATTGCACAGAATTGTGAGGTGTCAAGAGAATTTTAAATAAATGTGTCTGCTTCTACAATAAATGCCATATTATATCCTATATTCATATAATATACGCTTGCAAGAGTAAGAGATTACTAGCACGTTATTAAGTGACCTATCACTGAACGTCAAAAAATATGAACTTATGCATAGTAAAAATTTTTATTTATACTTATCTGTATTTTGTCACTATACTAAGATGAGCCCATGACCTAATATATTACTTCTATGATAAGTAATAGTCTATTTCTTAGGTTAGCATAAGACGCAATGTTTATAGATCATTTTTTTTGGTTTAATTGAAAAGTAAAACTTATCTCCAAACCTAGACAAATAAAGCCGAGACAATCTTCTGTTATTGAAAACAATTCATGAAATTTCAAAGGAGACCACCATTGTAATTATAATAATCTTACTTCTTGATTCATTAGTTTTATGACTTGATTATTATAAGAATTACTCCTTTTATATAGTAAGTATTAATATCTTAGTGAAATAAAAACTCATTATACTAGATGTAGATATCGAGGACTTACCTTTTATGGATTTTATATACTATTACTTCTCAACATAAATAATATAATCTTAATATTTATAGTTTACTAAGATTTTAGAGAGTCATGTAAATTGACTCAGATATCATAGAAGTATACTTATAGAGTAAAAAATGTTTTACTAAATAGTATTAGAAAATCCAGACATTGTAAGATTATCGTAGCTAGAATAAGACATTCAGTTTTTTGTTCATATTTGACTCATTTTCTCCGTCATATAAGATTCTTGTTATTCCAGCATTTACCTATATTCACGAAAAGTATGTTTAGACATGAAAACGTTTATGTAAGAACTAACACAAAGCTAGATGATAAATTACGATTAATACAAATGTACAAACTATTAAATTATGCCATAATATAATCAATTGAGAATAAGTTATGTATAAAAAAATTATTTGAACATACATTGTGATAACAATCTTCCCATTGTGTGAAGATGATCAGAACCTGCTACAAGGTACACAGTCGTGGTAGAACTACACCCCCGGAGGGGTTGTAAACCCATAAAATGGGTGTCAGATAAAAAGAAGTACTTCTAGATATTTTCAGAAAAAAAAAAGCCCTTCTCCAAATATAAGACTTAATAAGGGGTACAGTTGAACCGAACATTGCACTCTCAGTAAAAAGATAAAAGTCACTTTTCGGCAGCTAATTGGCACTAAAATAGGATGAATTATTACTTGTATATGGTCATATTCTCAATTCTAATAAGAACTGTGGTTGGTAATAAATACCATACATTTATTAGTAGATGAGATATGATAGAGAGTAGTACCTGTTAATGACCCGGGGTTCGGTTACGGATCTAATATAGACAGAATGCCCCATGTGTAGGAGTCCCGTAATGAAGAATGAAAAAATAATGGTAAATACCATATAATAAACCCCACTGAATTTTGATAATGGGGTCAAAGCTCGAAGAGTAGAGATTAAAAATGATTCAAATATTAGAAAGCCAAACTCTTACTCAAAGAATGGCGTAGCTATCAATGGTAAGAGTCCCAAGAAAACTAACGCAGAGTTCACGATACTGTAATTTCTAATATTCAATCAAGCGAGATTTTCAGATACTGATTGAAGAAAAGTATCTGATAGCTGAAGATGAAGAAGAAGGGAACGAACAGTTTTTTCACATATTCTCTCATTTCTTCAGAAACAAAATTTTTTGTTTCTAGGCAAAGATTTAAATTTGAAGGAAGTGAATTTCGTCAAAAATCCCAGAGATATGAAAAGCCTTTTGAGTTCTTAAAAGAAGAGATATTTGGTTAATGAAGTGAAGTAAAATGAATGCAAGAAATTCTTTGTTATATTATATTGTGTAGGAATTTAAACCCTCAAATTTCTGGTTCAAAGATCGCCAATTTGTCAAATATTATTTTTGATGAAAAAGAACAAAAGGTCATGAACGGGTTTTTAAATATTTCATAGTGATATCCTACTAGATAAGTTGAGCACAAACCTGTTATTATATATCGA
This sequence comes from Trachelipus rathkii, assembly GCA_015478945.1. Classification (NCBI taxonomy): domain Eukaryota; kingdom Metazoa; phylum Arthropoda; class Malacostraca; order Isopoda; family Trachelipodidae; genus Trachelipus; species Trachelipus rathkii. The sequence continues at coordinate 25,272 of JABUQX010112469.1, forward strand.
GTTTGAGATTAGATGTTAAAAGAAATAGAAGGAGAAGGCAAATATTTAGAATAACTGTTACTCTATTTAAAGAAGCTTTTTAGTATTTTATATTTAGTTCAAAGGATTGGATACTACAGATTGATCACTATGTCACTATAATCAGTAGGAAGGTTTGATTCTAACTTTTTAATACTTACACCAGAAGTTAATTACCTCAATTTTAATTCCTTTTTAGTGTGATTTAAGACTCGAGATAAAGTATCTCGGAGCTATTGTAGGTTAATGAGATTCATATTAAGGTTACAAGTACTTTTATAGCTTTAATATATCAACCGTATTAATATATTATTAAGAACAATTAAGACCTTCGTTCAATTTGCAATGTATATATTAAATCATTGTAAGGAGAGAGGAACGATCAGTCGATACTTTAAAGTTTTGAAAATAGTCTTTTTGCCAAAGTTTAGAGAAGCGTTTAGATTTTCTCTATGAGATCAGAATGAGAAAGATATATTATTAACTTAAAAAAAAGAGATTATTATAGATTATTAGTTATTAAAGAAAAATGAAGAATAATAAGTTTTAAATTAAGACAATTGATACAGTTGATAACTGTAAACCAGTCATTAATAGAGGCTCAAGTGAAATAGCAGCGTACACAAAATTAGATAGTTGAATAGAGCTCAAGTGAGAAAGTTATCCTACACTAGAGAATTAATTGAATAGTGTGGCTCAAGTGATAAAGACCTTACACAAAGGATTAATTAATAGAGCCTTCAAAGTGTGAAAAGCCTACACAGCAGATTAATTAATAAAAGGCTCCGATGTCTTGAAAACCTACAGAAGTAGATTATTACTCGAAGACTAATTGAGAGAAGCCCTACAAAGAGAATAATAATGAGTTAACAAAGGTTCCATTAGAGAAGCCTAAGAAGACCTAGAAAGTTAAATAAAAATTACTGTTGTTTCATCAAGGAGAACAAGAGAAAAATTCAACAATTCTCCTTCCAAGATAAAGGAAGGACCTTTATAGCAGAGCAGAAGAAATAGACAGATTACAAATAGCTAGTAAAAAATATGAAGAGAGAACCAATGGACATGCTCTACATCTTATTGGTATAATCTTAAGAGTCCAGACGTAGAAAGTTAGTAAAAGAAGAAATTTGAGACTTGAGAAAAGATACACGTCGTATATAGATAACAACCTGCTTATTTCCCATAGATCAATATATTTTGCATATAATTCTGTAGTTATGTCCAGTTCTTTCAGATACAAATGAAGATATTTTGGTATCAACCTGCCTCTCTTT
>JABUQX010112470.1:10000-12500 GCA_015478945.1 Trachelipus rathkii
TATTTATGTATTTATATATATATATATATATATATATATATGTATATATATATACAGTATATATATAAGAAGATATATATATATATATATGCATATATATATATACAGGATTTATAATAAAGCCATTCGTTTGGCTGTATTTACAGAACTTTTTGACCCTGTGTGTTGTTAATAAAGGTGTTAAATGCAATTTATATTTTAAAAACACTTTACTTCACAAAACTTTTTTAAAAAATTATTGATTTATAAACTATATATATATATATATATATATATATGTTATTACATATATACAAGACCACGTATGAGCTTTCGTTGTCAATCTGCAACTTCTGGATAGTACACATGTAGCAAGACTGCATTCGGGATGAAATTTCAGTGACTTCTTAATTGGTTTGTTGGTTTGTAAGTAGACTTTTGTAGTAGGGTGACGACAGCATGACTGTATTATGTATTGTATCTATAGCGTAATCTCCAAAGCCTCTATTATAGTTGGGAAGGTTGTATATACAAAATGATTCGGCAATTTTTCTTTTGTTGCTATCTTGTATGTATCTGATATGTTTCATGTTATTGATGTTGATTTGGTGGTTATGTATTAATCTATGTTGAGTAAGTGCGGAGTTTTGTTCGTGTTTGTCTAAGTCGTGTTTATGCTGATTTTTTCTACGTTTGAAGTCTATTGTTTCTCCGAAATATTGCTTATTGCAAAGGGTGCATGGAATTTTATATGGGGGGTTTTAATATCTTTTTAATGAGAATGTTATTGGAAGGTATCAGTTGTATGTGTTTCGGAATAAGTTTTTTTATGTTGTTTGTGTTAATGTTTGGAATGGGTATGTATGTTTGTGTTGTTTGTTTTTTTATGTTGGTGTGATAATAAGTTTTTTTAGCTTTTTTGTATGCTGTTTGTATTACATGGGGTGTTTTAGGTAGGTAGTTTCTGTACTGAGGTGTGAAGGGGAGCAAATTTTAAATGCACGAAGGTAAAGGTTAGTGAGTGTAGCTAATTTTGTGTTGTGTGTGTGAGCGGAGTACCAATGAATATATGTAGGGTTAGATGTAGGTTTTCTGTATATTGTAAATGATGGTTTTATGTTATGGTCGGATATTACGAGGGTGTCTAAGAAAGGGATTGTGTTATTTGTTGCAGTTTCTATAGTAAATTGTATGTCATTGTGTATAGTGTTAATAAAGTTTAAAATGTTATGTGGGTTGGTTGCATTCGGCACCGCAACGAAGACATCGTCGACGTACCTGAGCCAAATGCAACCAGAAAGAAGTTGATTGGGGAGAATGAAGTAGTGTTCGATAAGTTCCATGTATATGTTGCTGAGCATGGGTGAAAGGGGGGATCCCATGCTCAGCCCTTGGGTTTGTTTGTAAAAATGTTGGCCGTATTGAAAGAAATTGTGTTGTAGCGTGAGTAGAATGAGTTGTTTAATGATAGGAAACGGAAATGAGAGAGATATGTTGTTGTCGTTAATGTATTTAGTTAGGAGTTCGAGTAGATGTGGGATTGGGACAGAGGTGAAGAGAGAGACTACGTCGTAGCTAACAAAAGTGTGTGTTTTAGTGTTAATGTGAGAAATTTTGTTTATGAAATCTTCTGTGTTTTTTAAATGAGAATTGGAGATTGTGCCTAATATGGGTTTTAGTTGTTGTGTTAGCCATTGAGAAAGTTTGTAGGTGTTGCTGTTAATATTTGAAATGATGGGGCGAAGTGGTATGTTTTGTTTGTGTGTTTTTGGTACTCCGTAAAACTGGGAAGGTTGAGTCATGTAAACTTTTAGTTTTTTAGTTAGTTGCGGATGTGTTTTAAGGATAGTGTTAAGGTTGGAGTTAAATGTAGTTTGAGAGTTTGAGTGAGGGTTTTTGGTTAATAGTGTATATGTTTGGGTATTTAGTAAGGATTGGCATTTTATATTGTAGTCTTGTGTGTTCATAATGACAATATTATTACCTTTGTTGGCTCTGGAGATTACGATGTGGTTGTTATTTTTCAGGCTTTTCAACGCATTGTAGAATTTCTGAGGGAATTGTGTGGTAGTATCGGTGGCTATTGCGGTAAAAAGGACTCCTGTCAGTAGATCAATATTGCAATTGGGTTCTTTTGTTCTTCTTCTCCATGTGTCAAGGTTTTTAAGGGATTCTGGCCAAGGATCTTTGTTTCTTAGGGCCATAGTTAATCCGTAACCTAAAAGATCGAGTTCGTCAGAGGATGGCGTATACGTGGATAGATTAGTTATTGCGTTTGGGTCAGAATGTACAATGCCATACCTGTAATAAAAACTATTAAATTTGTTTTTCAGTATCTGTGCTTTTTCATACGTTGCCTGTTCTTTTATGGCGTGTGCTCGGTCTATCAAATCAATAGACTTCAAAAGATGAAACATATCAGATACATACAAGATAGCAACAAAAGAAAAATTGCCGAATCATTTTGTATATACAACCTTCCCAACTATAATAGAGGCTTTGGAGATTACGCTATAGATAC
>JABUQX010112470.1:20000-22500 GCA_015478945.1 Trachelipus rathkii
TTACAGGTCCGGTAGCTCAGCGGTAGAGCAATCGCCCAGCTAAGCGAGAGACCCAGGTTCGTCACTGGTCGGGCGTGTGAGGGGTGTGAGCTGTTCTTTCTTGACTCCGTTTTTGCTCAGACTTAAAAATTGGAGCACACCCCTCCTAGATTAGGGCTCTGCCGGTGAGTCGTGGTGTAGTGTAAATATATATATATATATATATATATATATATATATATATATATATATATAAAAAATCTATATATCATATTATATATATATATATATATATATATATATATATATAAAGGAGAATCGTTTTTCAGCATGTAAAATTTCATTTTATTAACACTTCCTATGGAGAAAAAAAAAAAAAAAAGTTTCAGATTATTATGAAACCTAAACTGAAATGTTTAACATGAACTGAAAAGAAAGGAAAATTTTAAAAAAAACTTGGAAAATGAGTCTGAAAATAGTTATGAAGTCTCCAAATTTTATATTTACAAAATGTAGAAAGCATATCTCACTGATATATGCTCATTTTTTTTATTTCTTTTAATAGATTATCATGGTATTGAATCAATATTTTTATATATTATCACCACTCACGGGTCGGGATTAAGGGTGGTGGAGCCTACTGTAGAAAAATGATTTTGTGCCATATATTTATATCGGGGGTTTCAATTTATTTTATTAATTTTTTCTAATTAAATACATTTCTGGGAAAATTATTGAAAGTCTTTTTTGAAAAAGATTTTGTGTGATTGTAAAAATTTTTGGAGAGATTTCCTGTGGTTTTCATCTCTCTCTCTCTCTCTCTCTCTCTCTCTCTCTCTCTCTCTCTCTCTCTCTCTCTCTCTCTCTCTCCTCTCTCTCTCTCTCTCTCTCTCTCTCTCTCTCTCTCTTAAACACACACAGACTGGCTTTTTCATTCAGCTGATTTTTTTCTCGTTCCTGTAACACTTTTTTATTAGGTTTTATTGAAATCTAGGAAAGGCTCTTGGATTATAAAGTCCATGTCTGGATTTTTTATGATGAAGTAAAAGAGAAAAGTTAAAACCATTAAATACATTACAATATCGAATACATGTCCTTTTATCTGTGTCTATATTCATATCGCTATCGATTGCATAAATCGAACACATTTGAGAAAAATCAAAATAAAACTGTATTGAGTCAAAATAAAACTGTATTGTAATAAAAGAGCTTCACACCTTTAAAAAAAATATTTTTAAAAATCGATGCTACCTAAGTAACTTAAAATACTTACTTACATAACATACCTTGCTTAACGTACAACTTACATCACTATATAATTTTCTTTCACTTTTCCATCGTTTTTAATAACAACAAAACACAGTTATAATTTATACAGGAAATAGTTAACTCTGGTCACATGCGGCGCGACATTTCTACCATTTTGTTTGATAATGTAATTATGGAAACCAAAATTGAACTTCAGCTTCATGGGAACAGATAATGGCAGAGTCAAATATCATTAGCGATTCAAATTATTGGATTAGCAAGTTCAAAGACAATGACGTAGTAGTAAATTTCCTGCGGGATGTCAGTCGCAACCTATGTTGAAGTTATTTTAATTTATTTTAAAACATTTAAATTTGGCTACAAAATGTCACTTAGCTCTTCCCCCCAAATTCAAATGATTTAATAGTGATGTTCAAGACCAATACTAAAATTACTATTATATTGCCTGCACGATGTTTGTTTGTATGTTTCAGCTTAAAAACTACATCGTAGTTGATTTAGTTGTCGAACTAAAGAAAAAGAGCTCATGCTTAAAGTTAAAGCACGCATATTGTAATAGGTCGAATGAAATCTTTGATTTATAGTTGTTGCATTTACAATATTTGCAAGATAGCTCAAAAGCATTCGCTGACAAAAGAATACAAAAAAAAAATATTAAGAATTTTAAATTTTTTAAAAGCTCTCTCTCTCTCTCTCTCATTCTCTCTCTCTCTCTCTTCGTCTCTCTCTTTCCTCTCTCTCTTTCTCTCTCTCTCTCTCTCTCTCTCTCTCACTCTCTCCTCACTCTCTCTCCTCTCTCACACCAACACACTTTTAAGCATTGAACGTATACGCACACCTAAGTTTAATTTTACATTCATCTGGGGAATACTTGCGTCAATCGTCATTATTACAATATACACTAACAAGATTTGTAATTTCATAATTATAAATTTTTAGAAATCTTTAGCAATATTTAACGAAACTTTGCATTTTATTATAACTTTGAAACCTCTGGTTTTAAAACGGTTGAAAAAAAACTTAATGAAGCTATTATAGTTTACCGAAGATGGTTTTAAACAGAATGATTGTATAAAAGATAATGTTTTTTTTTGTCTTATTTTTATAATCAATATCGTCATGAGGTTTCCTTTTGTTTTCTTTATTTAATCATAATATTCCAACTCATTGGGATATTCTAAATTATTAGTTTCAAAAATTAAAATATATAAAGTAGGTTTTTATACACAAGCATATACATATAATATTAATA
>JABUQX010112470.1:25000-35516 GCA_015478945.1 Trachelipus rathkii
TACTCCAAATCTAGTGACGACCCTTGTTGAGACGACTCTAAATCCTAAAATTAACTATATAAAGTTTATAATCTGAGAACGTTTACAGATAGAATTAGCTATTAATGTAAGTGGATTTGTTTGTCTTGCTTAACTATATAAAATTGAAATATAATTATTGCCTTTTAGTGCCACAAAGGTTTAAAATTTTACCAACTTTCATTTCAGCTTCAAAGTAATAAAGTCTGTCAAGAGGCAGGTTAAACTTGAAATCAAAGCTATTTTTGTTAAACTAATTGTTGAACGATGTATCAGTTTTAATATTAGCCTAATGAAGTTTATAAAATCTTTTTAGATCGACATAACACGCAGATAATTAAAGAGGTGTCGTCAGATCAATTAAGAGGAAGAATAATGTAATAGCTGGTTTAACATGCTTAACATAAGCTTTGCAAGGATAAATATAATATAGGGCTTACTTGGAGGGTTTATGTTAGACAAAGATTCACATTAACTATACAAAGCTATAGCATATAAAGATATATATAGAGTTATTAAGTTTTATTATAAGGACAAATAGATTATCAATGGGTGCCATTTCTGTCAACCCCATTTTTAACATATAAACCATATATATAGACGACCTACCCCAGCTAATAGTTCTTTGTAAATGAATACAAGTCTTTAAATTCAAATAATCTATTGGTAGCCAATACTGAGAAGCCAAACTACGTATAGAAATTACTCTTCAGTCAAATTTTTAATAAAACTTAGAGCCATTCTGATTCTATGAACAAGAAATAGCGAATATTAAAAGACGTCAGGCTTCAAGTTTTCAGTCATACATTAGTAATTTAAACTTATAAAGAATATAAATTTATAAAAGAAAAAGGTAATAATTAAGATAGAAACATTTAAATATTAAAGAGGTTCGGTACGGGTAATTGGATGTCCCCCGTAGAACATGTTGTATCATGCATTGTATTGAAGGTTCCAATGAATTTTATTATTTTTTTCTTATTAAAGCACCCTTTAATAAAAATTGAAAGTTTCTTTTCAAACTGAATTTAAAAACATATAAAGATACTAGAGGAACTTTTCAGATTCATATATGATTCATATATGATACAGATTTGATATTCAATAAAGGTTGTCAGCTTTTAAGCCATTACAGTCTATATTAGCATGACAAGCAAAGCACATTAATATACCTATTCAATTCAAATATATAATTGAAAAACTCCAAAAAGTCTCTTTAACATTTTTTGATCCTTTTACGTGAATCGGAAATATTAATTTTCTAATGGAGCCTCGAGACGAAATACTTATGAAATCTTTTATTAAATTAGCATATTAACATGTCCTCTGATCTTTGTGCTTTGTATTATACATATGTGGCACGATAAAAGAACCATGTATGTATAAATATGATCATATACGTGTGTATATAATAAAAATTTTCTTTCATTACTGCGAACATGTTTAATCTTTTTTGTTTATATTTAAACAAATATTTGAAGTGATTTAGTTTTTCATAAATGTGTGTATTTGTTTTTAGCATGAATGATTGTAAATGACTTAACACATAAATGTACATTGCTTGTACGCCCATAGCTAATATTATAGTATATATATATATATAGTTATATTATATATAATACTATATATATATATTATATATATATATTATAATATCTATAATATTTATATATATATATATATATATATATATATATATATATATAAATATATATATTATATATTATTATATATAATTTATATAATATATATATAATATATATATATAATATCTATATATTTTATAACTATTATATATTTATATATATAATATATATATTATATATATATATATATATTATATAAAGGAGAATCGTTTTTTCCAGCTAATAAAAAAAAATAAAAAAAATAAAAAAAATAAAAAAGGAGTTTCAGATTATTATAAACCTAAACTGAAATGTTTAAAATGAACTGAAAAGAAAGGAAAACGTTAAAAAACTTGGGAATATCTGAAATAGTTATAAAATCTTCCAAATTTCACTGGATTATGCTTCATTTCTTTAATTTTTCCTTTTATAGGACTATCATGGTATTGAATCAATATTTTTATATATTATCACCACTCACGGGTCGGGATTAAGGGTGGTGGAGCCTACTGTGCCATACATTTATATCGGGGGTTCCAATTTATTTTATTAACTTTTTCTAATTAAATACATTTCTGGAAAATTATTGAAAGTCTTTTTTCAAAAGATTTTGTGTGATGTCAAAAATTTTCGGAGAGATTTCTGTGTTTTTCATATTCTCTTCTCTCTCTCGCTCTCTCCTCTCTCTCTCTCTCTCTCTCTCTCTCTCTCTCTCTCTCTTTTCTCTTCTCTCTCTCTTCTCTCTCTCTCTCATACACACACAACACACACACAACACACATCCACACAACACCACACACACAGCACACACCCACACAGAATGGTTTTCATTACGAATTTCGTTAATTACATCATATTTCTAACATTTTTTATTAGGTTTTATTGAAATCTAGAAAGGCTCTTGATAGTAAGAGTCCATGTCTGGATTTTTTATGATGAAGTAAAAGAGAAAAGTTAAAACATTTAAATACATTACAATATCGCATGTATCTTTTATCTGTTGTCTATATTCATCTGGCTTATCGATTTGCTATATCGAACACATTTGAAGATAAATCAAAATAAAACTGCATTGAGTCAAAATAAAACTGTATTGTAATAAAAGAGCTTACACCTTTAAAATCATAATTTCTTAAAAAAATCTATGCTACCTAACGTAATTAAATAACTTACTTAACGTAACATAACTTTACTTAACGTAGCCAAACTTATATTATTATAAATTTATTCACTTTCATCGTTTAATAACAAAAACAAAGTTATATTAATATATAGGAAATAGTTCAAACTCTTGTCACTAGCCGCGCGCCGTCCAACTTTTGTCTCGATAATGTACTTATGGAAAAAAAATTGACTCCAGCTTTATTGGGACACAGAATATGGGACATGAAGTCAAATATCATTAGCGATTCAAATTTGAATTAGAAACGTTCAAGTACAAATGAATGTAAATAGTAAAATTCTGCGATGTCGTCGTCAAACTAAGTTGTAAGTTAATTTAATTTATTTTCAAAACCTTAAAATTGGCTTAAACAAATATTGGCTACCCAATCAATGATTTGATATAGTGATGTTGAAGGACAATACTAAAATTAGTATTATATGCTGCAGATATTGTTTGTATGGTCTTTTAGCACTTAACTACGTTCGTAGTTGAATTTAGTTGTCGAACTAAAGGAAAAGAGCTCATGCAAAACTTCACAGCACGCATATTGCCATGTGAAATGAAATCCTTTGATTATTACGTGTTGATTTAATATTTGCCAAAGATAGCTACACAAAAGCATTCGCTGACAAAGAATAATTTACAATATTCATTTTCACTCATAAGTTCCTTCTTAGCCATGAAACGTATACGACCGCCTATAAGTTTAATTTTACATCTCGGGGATACACTTGCGTCATGTCAGTATTAAATCTACACTAATAAAATTCGTAATTCATCATTACATATTTTTTCAGATCTTTAGCAATATTTTACGAGCTTTGCTTTATTATAAACTTGAATCTGTAATTAAAGGGTTGAAAAAAGTTTGATGTCGATGTGAATGTTGATGTTGATGTTGATGGTTGATGTTGTGTGTGAGACATGTATATTTAACTTGGATGATGATCATGGTGATGTTGATGTTGATGTTGATGTTTGATGTTGATGTTAATGGTTGATGTGATGTTGAAAGCATTATAGTTATGAAAGGGTCAAATAATGAGAAGTGTAAAAGAAGAGTTGTTTTTTATGTCCTATTTTTATATTAATATGGTAATAGGTTTCCTTTTGTTTTCTTTTTATTTAATCATATAAATTTCAATTCATTGTGATCTACTTATAATATTCAAAATTTCGCGCAGTTTTTTAAAAATAAAACTATATTAAGCAGGATTCCTTCATTCTTTCTCCTCCTCGTGTGCACGCCTTTCACAAAGACCCACGCACACTCACCTACATGCAAACCCCCAGCCATTGCGCACACAGCACACCGCACGTACATATATATATATATATCATATATATTATTATATATATATATATTATATTAACCTTTGTATTATATATATATCTTATATATTTATATATATATAATTATTATATATATATATATAATATATTCAAAATAATATATATACACTCGTGCTACTCGTGCTCAGCAAGAGTTAACATTATAGAATGATCGGTCTTAATGGAATTTAGTATTTTAAGATAAAATCCTTGCTTTATTTTTTTTCGAAAATTGGCCAATGAATGAAAATATTAATATAATGATATAAAAGAATTGTAAAATCGACAAAAAGTTAAAGAATCATCGCGTTTAATAACGCATTGCTATTTTTTAATCATTAAAAAGGTACTCTTTTGCTCGAATGAAATAGCAAAATTATGTGTGTGGTGAATTTAGAGTGATAAATTGTTTATATTGTTGCCTTTGACATCTCTTAGTTACATTCTCTTTATGTATAAATACATAAGTTTTGTATATATATATATATATATATTTTTATATCTATATATATATATAATATATATATATATATATATATATATATATATAATATATATATATATTATTTAATATATATATATATAATTTATATATTATATATATATATATTTATATCTATATATATATCTATATATATATATAATTATATATATATATATATATATATTATATAAATATATATATATATCTTGTTTAAATCTTTCAGCCACAAATAACTTCATGCGAGGAAGTGGAGGAATCTTAACTTCCAGAATTCATATATATATTTGGGAGTGTATAAATAAAGGAATAAAAATGGAGGAAATGAAAGGGAAGCACACAGACACACAGACTTACAAAGTGACAGATAGCTTGGCAACAGACAGACAGACGAACAAGATTGAACTAATAAACTGACAGACGAACAGATTTGCTAATAAACTGCGACGAACGAGATGACATAGAGCATGACAGACAGTGACAGAAAGACATAGACATGACGCCAGACGAAACGACAGACTAGGCAAGACAAACAGACAGATATAGAGAATGAAGACAAACGAATAGACAGACATAGAGCATGACAGAACAGAGCAACAATTGATTAACTAGAGTATAGCAGATTGACAGACTAAATATTAGTTAAGACTTGATATCTGAAGATTGAAGATGGTTTGACTGACAGACTACAAACAGAACAACTAAACAGAAGGCTGATAGACTGTCACACAAACAATAACTCACCAAACTATTTAGAGGGAGTATTGATTTAGATTCAAACAGGCAAAAGACAAAGAGGACATAGTGACAGACTGACCTGCTATTATCTAGAAGGTGACGATTGCTTAAAGAGTTGACAGACAGACACCGACCAGAATGGCTTACAGACGAGCCAGACGATATTCTTTGATTTGCAGTTTATGATCCTGAGAAAGTGACAGGGTATAATTAATGGTTGACAGACGGACAGACCGGACAGAAACGCCACTAAATGATTAGAAGAAAAGAGAGGAAGGTTGAGAAGCAGATTAATATCTGAGAGCAAAGATCATTTCATAATTCACTGTCAAGTGAACAGATTTACTGTCAGACTAAGAAAACGATAGTCCCAGCCTGATTACAGAATAAGTAATTTGAAAGAGCTTACGAAAACCTGCTGACTGACACCCAGACAAAGGAACAAGCTAAAAGACGACAGAGTTAAGACAGGCAATGACGGAACGGAATGGGGACAGCAAAACGGTCGACAGGAAAATGAGTCGAAGAAAGGGTCGATACAATATAAAAATTTCCTGCTACAGGCCGCCGCAGGTGTTAGAATAGGTTAGGTTAGGTTAGGGTTAGGTTAGGTTAGGTTTTAGGTTAGGTTGTTAGGTTTAGGTTGGTTAGGTTAGGTTGGTTAGGTAAGGGGTAAGGTTAGGTTTGGTTAGGTTAGGTTTTGTTGGATTCGTTGAGAAACTCTAAATAACCAGATTTCTTTTAGCAAGTGTCGAACCATTTAGTTGGTCCGGACGGAATGTAAATAAACATAAATCTGAGATTGAAAAACCTAATTAACTGATACAATAGGTAAAAATGTCACTGAACAAAAGAGGGATAGGCGGAGTGACAAACAGAGGGGAAATAGAGAAACTAACAAAGTAACAAATAGGCCAAAGCTGGAAGCTAGTACCAATTATATAGAAAAGACTTTACAGTCAAAGTTTTTAAAATAAACCCTTAGAGCTATTCTGATTCAATTATGCGACAAGAAAATACGAATATTAAAAAACGTCAAGCTTTTTAAGTTTTCAGGTCAAAAATTTAGTAAAAATTTATAAACTTATTGTATTAAATTTAATAAATTTAATGAGAATCAGATTAAAATCATTTTCAATTTCAAGTTTATCAAGCTGTCGGTACGGGTATTGGAGTCCTCGTAGAAATGTTTGTATGCATGCATTTGTATCGGGGTTCCAATGGATTTTTTTTTTTCTAATTAAAAGCATTTCTTTAAAGAAAAATTTGAAAGTTTCTTTTCAATGAAATTTTAAAAAAATATATAAAGATTTAAGAGAGCTTCTTCAGTTAAATAATGACAAATGGAATCAATAAGGTTGTCTTTAGGCCTCGTCTAATATTAGCTATACAAAGCAGCACATTAATATACTATCAATTCAATACTTAACAATGGGAAAACCCCCAAAAGTCTTTTTAACATTTTTGAATCACTTTTAAACGTTGAAATGGAAATATTATATTTCTAATGGAGCCTCGAGCGAAATAATATGAAATTTTTATTCAAAATTCTGCTATTACATGTCCCTCTAGATCTTTTGTGCTTGTATTAACATATGTTGCACGAATGAAGAACACAATGTTGTATAAATAATGATCAATATACGTGTGGGTATATAATAAAAAATTTCTTTCATTACTGCGAACATGTTTAATCTTTTCTTGCTTTTTATTTAAACAATATTTGAAAAGATTTACTTTTCATAATGGGTCATTGTTTTCAGCATGAATGATTGTAAGGAAATAACACAAATTTCTTCTTGTGCCCACACAGTTATATATTATATATATATTATAATATATTATATAATATATATATATGTTAATATATATATATAATATTATATATATATATATATTATATATATATACTATATATTATAATATATATACTATATATATATATAATATATATATAATATATATATATATATATATATATAATTATATATATATATATATATATATATTAATATAATTATGATATATTATTATATATATATATATTATATATATTATATATATATATATATATTATATGTATAAAAGGAGTTTAGATTATTATTAAACAAAACTGAATGTTTGAAAAGAACTCGAAAAGGAAGGAAAAAACGTTAAACAAAATAACCTGGGAAATGAGTCTAGAAATATTCTGAAGTCCTCCAATTTATATTTCAAAATGTAGAAGCATTTCTACTGATATTTGCTCATTTTTTATTAATTTTCTTTTTTATTAGGATTATCATGGTATTGATCAATATTTTTATATATTTGCACCACTCACGTCGGGATTAAGGTGTGAGCTACTGTAGAAAAATGATTTGCGTGCATACATTTAATATCGGGGTTCAATTTATTTTAAATTAATTTGCTAATTAACTAATTTCTGGGAAAATTATTGAAGTCGTTTTTCAAAAAAGATTTTGTGTGTTGTAAAATTCTTGGAGAGATTTCTGTGGGTTTTTCAATCTCTCCTCTCTCTTCTCTCTCTCTCTCCTCTCCTCTCCTCTTCTCTCTCTCTCCTCTCTCTCTCCTCAATCTCTCTCTCTCTCTCAGACACACACACACAACACCAACCATCACCAACACACACACACACACACACACACACACAGATGGTTTTTCACATTACGATTTGTTAATTAGTCCATATTTCTAGCATTTTTATTAAGCTTTTTGAATCTAGGAAGGCTCTTGGATTATAAAGACCATGTCTTGGATTTTTATGATGAATAAAAGAGAAAAGTAAAATATTCGATAGAGCAGATTGTTACTGCTTACGGCCCATATTATTATCGCTATCGATTGTATACAATCAACACATTTGTAGAAAAAATTAAAAATAAAACTGATATTGATTCAAAATAAAACTGTACTGTAATAAAAGAAGATTATTATTTACAAAATTTTAAAAAAAATCTATGCTACCTAAGTAACTTAAAATACCTTACTTAACAGTAACATAAACTTGCTTAACGTAAACCAAACTTATATTATTATATATTTATTTTCACTTCCTCGTTTTAATAAACACAAAACAATATTTTAATATAGGAAAATAGTTTAAACTCTTCTCACTATGCGCGCGCGTTGTACATTTTGTTCGATAATGTAACTATGGAAAAAAAATTACTTTCAGTTTTTATGGGACCAGATAATGGACATAGGCCCGATTCATTAAACGATTAAATTAATTGGATAGAACGGTTCATAGACAAATGAACGTAAGTAGTATTGGCTGCGGGATGTCAGTCGCAGCCTAATGTTGTAGTTAATTTAATTTATATTTAAAACGCTTATAAAATATTTGGCTAAAATGTCATTACCAATCAAATGATTGAATAGTGATCGTTCAAGAACAAATACTAAATTAATTATTAAATGACTGCACGATGTTTATTTGTATGTTCAGCCTTAACTACGTTCGTGAGTTGATTTAGTTGTCCGAACTAAGGAAAGAGCTCATGCTAAAGAAGTTAACAGCACGCAATAGTTGTCATGATGAATGAAATCCTTTGAAATATATAATGTTTGCATTTAAATATTTCAAGATAAGGCACAAAAAGATTCCGCTGACAAAGAATATATTTACAAATATTAATTTTCATCAAGCTCAACTTTCTTAAGCAATTGAAAACCGTATACGACACCCTAAAGTTTAATTTTCCATTCATTGGGATACTTGTGTCCAATCGTCATATTATCAATTTACACTAATAAAATTTGTAATTTCATAATTATAACATTTTTAGAATCTTTAGCAATATTTGACAAAATTTGGCATTTATTATAACTTTTGAATCGGGTAATTGCACGGATTGAAAAAAAACTTGTGTTGATGTTGGATGTTGATGCAGATGTTGCTGTCCAAGTTTCCATTGTGATTTTTAAAGTTGAAATCTTGCTGACACTCGTGAAGTGATAATTGTTGATGTTGATGTTGATGTTGATCGTTGAATGTTGATGTTCGATGTTGATGTTGATGTTGAAAACATTATAGTTTAAAGGAGGGGGAGTCAAAAGAATGACTAGTGTAAAAGAAGAGTGTTTTTTATTACCCTTATTTTAAATATCAATATCAGTAAAAGGTTTCCCTTATGTTTTCCTCTTCTTTATTTAATATAAATAATAATATTACATTCAATTGTAATCGTGTTATAATATTAAATTATCCGCAGATTTTTTAAAAATGAAAATATATAAAGCAGGATTTACTTCATTTCCTTCCTTTGTTGTATAACAAACACGTCTTGACCAACACACATACACACACACACAACCACAAAGCACACACTACACCCACACCTCACCTACACCTACAGCGCACACGCACACGCACGCACAGCACACGCACACGCACACGCACACATATATATAATATTATATATATATATTATTATTTTATATATATATATATATTGATATATATATATATTATTATATATCATATATATATAATATATATTTATTATCATATATTATATATATATATATATATATATATATATATATTATATATAAATATATATATATATATTATTATATATATATATCTATATTTTATATATATATATAATATATATAATACTATATATATATATACTATATTTATAATATATATATAGTTATATATTATATAGTATAATTATATATATATTATTATATATATTATTATATATATATATATATAATATACTATAATATATATAGTATAAGTGGCGGTTCCGGAATTTTTTTTTCGGGGGGGGCAGCAAAAATGTATATCTATATACTATAATATATTATATATATATATATATATATAACTATATAGGTATATATATAAATATATATATATTATATATATATATATATATATATTATATATTATATATATATATATATAATATATATATAATATTTATTATTATATTATTAATATATATTTATTATATATTATTATATATATTATATATAATATTATATATATATATATATAATATCTTATATATTTATATAATATTATATCTTATATAATATATATATATTATATATATATTATAGTAAAATAATTTAACGGCTCTGGATTTTGTCATAAACGGAATGATAACTTAAAATGCTTGTGTCTAAAAATTTCGG
>JABUQX010112471.1:0-2500 GCA_015478945.1 Trachelipus rathkii
CATTTTCATTCTGCTTATAAAAATCGTTGCAGGGATACTGCTTTGCGACCGAGCAAGAGCGAGTTTCATCAAATATATAAGTGCGTCTACGGCTCGGCTTTGGATCTCTACTGATCAAATCTTCTGGCCTCTTGCAAAGAACAATCTCTAAAACAACTTCTGTAAGATCTGTTTTTTCCTCCTCTTATTTCGCTCTGATGGTGTTCTGTTGCTAATTCTCACACTGAAAAGGCCATCTTTCGTTCGGCTCATATATTCCCTATACATCAACCCGGGTGAACGGGGAATTGCTGGTCAATCCTGGCATTACCTCCTCCCTTCGTTCACCTCTGGTGACTAGTGTGTTTTGCCTGTGTATTATCTATTTAGATCGGTGCCTGGGCTGCCTGAAATCTACGAACGTTAGAAGGGCGGGTGGCCCTGGATTGGCATTCTTCTCCTCGAGTTGAGGGATCGTGTGGCTTCCGTGTGACCCTCGCCCCTTGTTCAATTCTACATTCTCTATGTCTCAATAGGCTTACACTTTCCCGTCAGTGTTGAAGTCACGTCAAACATGTCCAACCTGATTCCGAAAAAAAGGTTGCCGCCTGATTTCCTCTAACTAGTCGCCTATAAGCTGCTCACTTGTTTTGTCTAATCTAGATCTTTGAACCCTTCCTCAAACTCTCATTTCCTTAGATACTGGAATCTCATTCACTTCTTTCCGTTCGCCAGCATGGCTTTCGGCGTTCGAGGTCTACTGAGATATACTTCTATCTTTAACTGATTTTTGGTTTTCCGCCCTTTAGGAAATACGGGGAGACTTGCGTGGTAGCGCTTGTTACATATTCCGAAGCATCTTTGGACGGGTTATTGGCACGCGTCATGGCCTCTCCAACTCCCTTACTTTGGGTTTCTCCTTCACTTTGCTTACTTACATGTCTAGTTCTATCAAATAAGTTCAATTTGTCGGCTGTTGTTGACTTGGTGACTTCTTCTTTTTTCTGTTAATTGTGTGGTGTTCCTCAGGTTCTGTCTTATCTCCTACTTTTATTCTTACGTTTCATTAACGATCTTCTCACCTGCCAATCTCAACACTATATCACTCGTATGCCGAATGACATCGACCCTACCTTCCATTCCTCAACTCATTCAAATCTGCCCCTCTTTTACTTAGAATTGCCTCTCGTCTTACTTTCCGATTCTATTCCTCGCTGATCTGGATAGAATGTCCGGGTGGGGTCGTCTCAACTTTGTGAAATTTAAATTCTTTTAA
Source organism: Trachelipus rathkii (assembly GCA_015478945.1). NCBI lineage: Eukaryota > Metazoa > Arthropoda > Malacostraca > Isopoda > Trachelipodidae > Trachelipus > Trachelipus rathkii. The sequence goes on from JABUQX010112471.1 coordinate 1,256, forward strand.
AAAAAAAATTTTATACAAATCTCCCTCTCTAAAAACACCTTCCAACTTTCCCATCTCTTGACGGTTCTCTCCTCTCTCCTGTTGACAATATAAACATGCTTGGCCTTAAATATAAACAAAAAAAAGTCTTGAAAACCTCACATCACAACGGTTGCTAGTGCGGCCTCAAAGAAACTTGGGGTTCTGTTTAGACTGCGAGAGAACTTCTCAGTTGCTCCAGCTATCCAAGGGCCTCATCCGCCCTTTGTTCTGTGAGTACTGCTCTCATATCTGGGGGGGCTCTGGCTTCACCCGGCTTTTGGACAGGGTCGAGTCAAAGGCCAAAAAGACCTATAACATGTTCCGTACTTTCAATTCAACTTACCCCTCTATCTTTGCGGGATGAGTTTTGTTGTGGATATTGGCAACTCCAGGCTGAGTTTCGCTGCGGTGCTTCCTATCTTTTCCAGCCATCACTTTTGTCTGTGGAATTCTCTTTCCATCTTCTGTGTTCCTGCTGAATTTAATCTCCCGCAACTTTAAAGCTCTGCGTCTGTGGCTCAGCTGCGTAAATTTGCAATTGTTTGGTTTGTACTTCTGAGGCGGTGCAAACACCACCCCCTTTCCTTGAATAGGGCTTCGCCCGTGGGTGGTGGTGACTAACTGTAATATAATTATATATAATATATATATATATATATATATATATAATATATATAATATAATAATATATATATATATATATATATATATAATAGTAATATAATATATATTATAACACTTTCCAAGGCCGTATCCCCGAAGTTGTACTTAGTAATTAGGGGTAATTAAAGAAGTAAGTTTAAAGGAATCGTATACGACGAGTTTTCTTCGTCCGCATACAAGTCTATAACAGTTTTTTTTAAGAAAATCCTCAGTTGGATTCTCAGACCCCCTCAATGCTTATCATCATACAATGCTTTAAGGTTTCTGGCAGCATTCTATATCTTGTCATAATTAGTATTCGGTTCATAGTACTGAAGCGATCTTTTAAACCGAGGCTATTGTTTACAGGAATGACAAAAAGAAAGATTTCACAGAGCTTTTTGTAACATCGCAATATCCCTAACGTCCGCTTCCCAATATTTTCGACGGAGAGGCTTTCACATCTGCTTTAAAATATTTTCGCTTTCGGAGCATGGAAATTGATCAAGAAAATGAAAGGAATTTCAGGTCAGCTAGGCAACCTTACGCATTAAACCACATCGGAAATTGTCACAAAATTTT
>JABUQX010112471.1:12500-15402 GCA_015478945.1 Trachelipus rathkii
ACATGAAATCCTTTTGGAATAACGCAAATATGTGTGGTTTCCTTGAGGGTAGTTCTCTCATGGTTTGCAAATAAAGGTAAGCAGATTTCAGGTAATTAGTATGACCTGCTGCTGCAAACACAGGCATACGTTCGCGAATGGCTTCTAGGTGGCACGCTCAAAAGCCTGATCGATCTGCATGAACAAGTTTACGTGCTATACATACCATGGATTGATACTCTGACCATATAGTTCACTGGTCAAAGGAGATCTTCAAAGTCTCTCTTTTTTTCTGTTATAATTACGTTCAATGTATGGAGAGATACTGATCCTTCTACATCGGATGCAGCCTTCTTTTGCATCTGTAGGTCATCATATAGGAGTAGAATATCTTCAGCTAAAGGTTTGTTCTTCTTATCTTCACTAAATATGTCACTCAACAACATTGAGCTCAGGGCAGAGTCACCCAGCATATGTCCACGAAAAGCTCTAGACAGCTTTGCCAGTCAATGTGCGCTTCACTGTGTTGATCCCATAAACTATTTGCAACACATTTTCGAGACCAGAACCTTCCATCAAATGTTCAACTGCTCCTAGGATATTCATCAAAGTGTGGAAAACCCCCAGCATTATGACCATGTCCGCAAACTCTGTTTTGTTTCTACTACAGTCATTTGTGATAATAGAAACTTTCCAGAAAAGAGGTTGATCGAATATCAGTACTGGGGAGATCTCTTGAGCTGTTGATAAATGACAGACATACCTCATACATGGCAAAATGCAAGTCATATATTATAAGGCTGGAGGTTGATTATTGGGAGTATGACAACTGATGATTTCCCAAAATTAGGAGAACGATGAGTTCCCTTCATAGTACCTGACCATATAGATGTGCTCAATTTTTACTGCCATGCTGTTTTCCAGAGTAGGTCAATGAGAATTTGTAACCTGCACAGAGGTTAATATCTGGAATTTCAAATCACCTATTGATTTTTTTCCCTAAATTTTCATAGATATTAACACTTGCCATTTCTTTTACATCATCATCTGTGACATTACCTCTGGAAATTATTTTTTTGGTTTTCTGCCCAGATATTATCGCTGCCATCATTCCCATGCCATGAAATGTGTAATTGGGTTTAAGTGTCGCAATGCTGAGATCAATATTGTCTGCAGCAAAAATAATTGTCCCATCTTCACTCTTTTCTATGAGATCTCCACCAGCAACTACTGATGTGTTGTGTAAAAACTTCTGAGCTCTTGGTAGGAACTACTAAAACCAACATGACACAGAACATCTAATAGGATCTGGGATCAGGTATGGTATTACACCAAAACTGAAAGCACTATTTGCATTGGTTTTATGATAGTTCTTGGCGTACACTCCTGCATTACGCATTGACCAATGGAAGCTATCTTCAATTCGTCGTACCTAGAAAATATTTTCTACCACAGTATTTTAAACGGGAGGGAAGGTACTCCAGACTCTCCTGTATATCCAAATCAGCTGTTCGGGATAATTTTTTTCCAAAACCGATTACTTTCTTCATTATTTCAATTTTAATTAACTTTTCTACTGTTCAATTAGTCGTAGCTTTTCCGTTTCATCAACTAGACTCTGGTGGTATTCATAATGGTCTCTTAATATGGACCTTACAGATTCTCTTAGGACGACAACATCCTTTTGGCCTTGTTTCTCACATAAATATTGATTCTCTAAAAAATGTTTAAGAAGTTTTGATTTCAGGTAACGTGGACTGTATGCTTTTCCTTCAGTATGTTCCAAACGTTGGTTCATTACTGAAATTATATCACTGTATGTTGCTTGTCTTCATTTTACTCTAGGTAAGAGTCAAACACTTCTGCTTGTGTTTCATTTTCAGGTCGACCAAGTTTTATCTTCATTTGTTTTTGATCACTAATATACCTGTATTTGTTGGAAATACCTTTCCTGTTTCAGAGATTTACACTTCAAGATTGATGGTGCACACAGTTAACTGCATGGAGGTCACCTTCAAAGTATGCCAGGCGTCTTTGTACATCAACAGACCACCTGTCATTTCTTTTCTTACATATTTCAAATACTGTTTTGGGGAAATTTGTCAGTCTTAACAGTGACAGATTCTGACCTAAGGTTGCATTTTCCACTGAAATCTATTAACTTGTTTACGACAATAAACATGCAGTTGGTCACACTTTGTTAAAATGCCTCCCGAGTGGCAACGGGATCTTGTTCTTTTGCAACACAAATCCTCAAACTTCGGGTACTGGTCTTCTTAACTAAAATTTTGTCCTTTCTCGTTTACGAATTCCATTCCGTGACACAAAGTTCACATAATCTTCCGGGAAGAAGCGCGGCGGATATGTTTGAATAACGTGTTTTGCCTTAGCTTCGCCGATTCCACCGGCAGAAAATAAACCTTTTTTCTGTTTCGTGATGTCACTGATTCTCTCAACTAACATAATATTGCAAATATCATTCATCACAAATATTTATTTGATATCATTTAAATTAATATAGATAATGTTAGTTGTAACGGGTGAGCTGTAAGCTGAATTCTCACACTGAAATGTAACAAAGTCTGAAACAGACAAAAAAAAGACTGATTAATAATTCATGCGTTGAAAGTCAGTGGATGGAGACAGGTCCGTCGGTTGCCCAAAGGACGCCGCACTGTTTCTCGTTCTTATCGAGCCGTTTAGCTGATAAGGAACTGATTTAGAACACTATGTTTTGTAGTAAGAAGATATTGATCTGGTCATGTTTAATTTTTATTTTTTTATCGCGCAGCGAGGCCGCACACAGACACAGCATGATTATTATTACTTATTAATTAATTTATTATTATTATTATTATTATTATTATTGAATTATTATTATTATTATTATTCATTTTTATTATTATTATTATAGTTATTACTA
>JABUQX010112472.1:0-10000 GCA_015478945.1 Trachelipus rathkii
CAACCCACCACCCCCCCACAAGAGAGAGATAAGTACTAAAAATTATATGTCCTATGTATTAAAATAAATTCAAAAAAATTGAAATTAATTAAATTTCATAACCTTTTTATTCAAAAAAAGCAAATTTTTAAAAAATCCATAATAATAATGCCAGTACTGTATATAGGGCGATAGTTAGAACTATCAGAACGTCTACCCTTTTTTAGGATCAGCTGAACATATGCGCGCTTCCGGCACTCAGAAAACGTATTAGTATTTAGGCTGAAGAGGGGTAATGAGTTGAGCGAAGATAGTCTTCCAGCTCAGAACATCGCACTACTCTAAAAACCAGGGGTGGAGCCCATCCCGACAACCAGCCCCCCCCCCTTCGTGCATGTTCATTGAACTCAAAGATCTCATACACCACCCGATCACGAGTAATGACTCACAGGTAGAGACATAGAACACCTAGAAGGAGAAGGAGTAAGAGAAGGAGTGAAATTGTCCAGGTTGAAATTAGATAAATCTCTCTATCTCTCTCTCTCTCTCTCTCTCTCTCTCTATATTATTACTGACTATATTATTTATATATACGAATTTATATATATAATATAATATATATATATATATAATAGTACTAGTATATATAATATTATATATATGTATATGTATTATTTCCGCAATCCGATGGCTTTATTGTAGATATTTATTTACAGGAGTATCTGGAGGTAGGGGGGGGAATGTGTAATATATATTAGAATAGTATATATATATAATATAAATATATATATATATATATAATATATATAATATAATATAGTATATATATAAGGTAATATATTAACATATATTATTATTCTATATATATATATATTTATCATATATATAAGTATATAATAATAAATATTTAGTTTATAATATATATATTAGTATATAGTATTATACTATATATATACATAGTATAATTAGTATATATATATCATATTGCTTATTGGAAAGTATTACAAACTTTATTTTTTTACTACTTGAAATAAGCCAAAAGCAATATATATAGGTATATGATATATTATATATATATATTATATATATGTATATATTATATATATATATATATATATATATATATATATATTAAATAATATATATATATATTGATATAAAGGGGATTAAGTTAAAAAGTAGAATTATATAGGGAATTATTATTGAGTGTTTTAGGGAAGATATACTGCTGTATTTTGGTCGAAAGAGCGTCGAGAGACTGAGGGACTGATTAGTGAAGAACAGTCTTTTTTAGAAGGAACCCATACCCAAATGATCGGTTCCTTCTCCATCAATCAAAATTTCGATATAAAATATCCTCATTTGCCAATCCCACTTATGATATATAATGAGTCTAAGACATATACTATATATACTATATAAAATATAATATTTTTGTTTATATATATAAATATATATGAATACTATATGATAAATATATATATAGTATAGTATAATAATATTATATGCATATATATTTATTATACTATATATAGTATATATATATAAGATATTATATTATAGTATATAATATAAGTATATATATATCATCATATATCGGAATATATTATTTAAATACCTTATACTATATATAATATTAGTATTATAATTGTTATAACTATTATTCTATATATAGGAATATACATTTGTACTAATAGTATTTATATTATCATATTATATTATATATGTATATATATAATATTATATATATATTATAATATATATATATATAAATTACTTATATAGTTAGAATAATCCTACACATATTTATAGGAATAATAAATAAATATATAATATAAATATAATATAGTATATATATATATTGTCTATTATAATGTATTTTATATAAAAAAAAATATTGATGCTAATTTCTGCTCATTTTATGTATTTGTGAATAAAAAAGTTTATTCATGTATATTATACTATTAATTATATATATACTATATATATTATATGTAAATATATATATATACTAATTATATTATATATATATATATAATTATAAGTATATGTAAGCTACTATATATATATATATATATATCATATATATATATTATATATATATATACTATATATATATACTATATATATATATATATATATATATTATTTATAATCGGTAAAATAATCGATTGATAGGTTGCTATCTGATAAGTGTCAACCCTGTCGACGTTTGGACACGAGGCTACGAAAATTTTGTCGACATTTTAACTTGCGAAATATTTCGACGTGTTTGTAATTTTTGATGTCGTGTCAATCAATTGTCCTATCTACCATTTTTCCTGTCCATAGCTCTTTTCCTGTCGACGATGTAAGAAATTGATTGCGAAAAATAGAGAAGAAGAAATACAAAAAGAAATTAGATTTTATAAATTTGCAACAGGTATGATAGGAATCCATAAGAATTGCCCTAGGCATGGTGTTACGTGTATATAGTCGTTAGTGTAGGCTCTTATGACATGGAGAATAATAAAGTATGTACGGGAACGATAGTGAACGTAGTGTGTAAGATACATGGAGGATGAAAGTGATTGGTTTAATATTAATAGCGGAGCGAGGAAGGGATGTATGTCTCCTGGTTGTTCAATTTGTATATGGATGTGGTTGTGAAAGTAATAAGAGGCAGGGCTAGCTCCGGAAAGTGTTAGAGATGGAGACTGAAGTGCAGGAGTGGAGGTGCCCTAACCCATATATATGCGGGAGATTGGTTGTGTGTCAATCTGAAAGAGAGTTAAGAATGATTGGTAGATGGATTTTTGGCGGTGTGTGTAAAAACGAGGGTATTGAAAATAAACAATAGATAACGGCATAACGGAATCCGTGTGAATGATGGGCAGTCCTGCGGTGTGAAGTTAGTTGGATTGTGAACAACTGAAGTTAGTGTCCGAGCTTAAATATTTAGGATTAGTGGTTTGGATTGAAAAATGAATGGATCTGCAGAGTATTCAGCTGGCAGGAAATTGTGGAATGCAGGATGGTGCTTGGTAGCTAATTGAATCCTTGGGTTACATGTAAAGGATCTATAGTTATGAGTCGCTAGGGTCTCACATGAGGGTAATGTGGCTACCTGTGTTAATGAATTGGAGGTGAAACTACTCGGTCTTGGATATTAGAGGTATATGATCGTAAAGTGCAAATGTGTTCAGATGACAATCTTAGGCGTGTTAAGGTGTGACAAAATGATAAAATTCGGAATGAACTGCAATAGGGAGCTTGATGTGTGGAAAGATCAGGGTAAAGAAAGATACAATGACAGAACATGAGCCTGATTCTTGGTACCATATGAGCGGTATGTTTTATCGCATGTTTAAGCCGGATGTTATTGTCGTTTCTGTGCTGGATTCGACACGCCTGGGAGACCGAAGGAAAAAGGTGAATTGAGTCAGTAAAAGGAATGACTGGACGAGAACATGGTGAGTTTGGCAGGGGCGAGGAGAAAGCGTCGCATAATAGGCGAGCAAAATTGTTGCAGTTTTGTTAGGTGGGTATTGTTGTAGATCACCTAAGGCCAGGGATTAAACACCTACAATGAACGAGATGCATACGTGAGGTTCGTCAGGCCCGTGAAGCTCTAGGTCGCATTTTCTGACTGCGCTACTACCGTTTCCTCACTAAAGAGTATAGAAGGGCGTGATGCTGGCTTTCTTTCGACTTGCGTCAATGTTCTCCTACTACTTTCTGCTTCCGTGCATTCGGCACCTAACCCCCAGTCTGGCGAGAGAAGGTGGGTGATGATCATATATACGTACTTATATATATATAATATATATATATATATTACTATATTATAGATATAATATATAATAGCTATATTATATATACTAATATCATATATATCTATATATATATATATAAATATATATATATATAATCTAGAATATATATAGTATATATATATATATAAAAATATAATTATATATATATATATATATATCATATATATATAACTATATAATATATAAATATATTACTACTATATATATATATAATATATATTAGTATTTAGTATAGTATATATATATATATACTGATAATAATAAATATCTATATATCATATATATATTATATATATATATTCCGACCAACAACCTTTATCTCTAATTAATACTTTCCTCCAACAGACTCCATCTGCCCTAGCTTCGTTTTCCTGGCACTTGAATCTTGGCCTGATTGGGCGGGCCTGTCGTCGGCTTCTTAACGCTAACTCTATTTGGACATCACTGCTTGTCTACTGGTGACGCTCTCGCACTTCTGCCTGATACAGGATGGAGCTGTTATCGTGTGATGGCGACTGAGCATCTGTTCATTCCTTCTTCGACGAAATCTTTCTCCCCATCATAACCATGTTCTATCGGCTGTTCTCCTCTGGCCATTCAAACTAGAGACAGTGCGTCATCGGGAGTACAAAAGTTCTCGGATTCTTAAAAATAATATCTCATCAGCTAGAAATTGTTGCAGGGATAACTCTTCGACGAGCAAAAGCGAGCTTCATCAAAAAAAGTGCGCTAACCTCCTTGGTTGCTCTACTGACAAATCTTTCTGGCGTCTGCCAAAAACATCTTATATTAACTTCCTGTAAACGTCTTCAGGTTTTGAGCATTTGATTCGTTCTTTGCTAATCGAAGAGAAAAAGATGTTGAAAGAAGCTTTGTTCTTAACTCAAACCCCGAGCGATCTCTCAGGCATTCTCCTCATCCTCCTCTCCATTAAAAAAAACTCACTTTCTGCCTTATTCACATCGATTCGGGTGCATGGGCTCCGAAATCGACGAACGTTAAGGCAAGCGCGGTGCCGCGAATGCCTCGCCGATTTGATGGACGTGTGGTCCGTCTGACGCCTGACTCTCGTCAATTCTAATATCTCTATGTCTGATCAATACTACCACTTTCCTCGTTTGGAAAGCATGCAAATGTCAACGGATCTCCGAAAAAAAGGTACCGTCTGATCCTTCTACACTATCGCCCGATATTTTCTCACTTGTGTCTACAAGATCCTTTGGAAACCCCTCTCACCTCTCAAGTCTAGATCATCTCTGAATCTCATTCACTTCTTTCCGATCGCCCCAGTAACGCTTTTCGGCGTTCGAGGTCTATCTGGCGATATACTTTCCTATCTACTGATTACTTTTTCCGCTTAGGAACTTAGGAACTACGGGAAGACTGCGTGGTGGCGCTGACATAGCTCTCAACAGCAATCTTGACCGGGGATGGCACGCTTCACTTCTCCAACCCCTTGGTATTCCTCCATTCTCTTTCGTTACGTTCACGTCTAGTTCTCTCAAATCCCAATGTGCGCTGTTGTTGACGGGCGCGACTTCCTCTCCTTTCGTTAATGTGGGTTCCTCAGGGTTCTGTCTCATCTTCTACTTTATTCTTACTCTCATTAACGATCTTCTAACCTGCACACTACTAACTCTACACCGCTCAGTTATGCCGAGACTCCGACCCCCTTCATTTCTTCAACTCATTTTATTCTGCTCCCTCTTTTACTCTAGAATTGCCTCTCGTAATCTTTCCGATTCTATTTCTCGCTGATCGACTGAATGAACGATTTCCGGGTGTGGTCGTCTCCACCTTGTGAAATTCAATTCCTTATAATAAAACTCAACTTTCTACAAATCCTCTCTCTAAAACACCTTCCAAATGTCCTCTTTCTTTTTTGATTGCTCTATGGTTCTATCCCTTGAACAATAATAACACCTTTGGCCTACCCCAAAACAATATATATAACTTATATACGTTAATTAATAATATTAGTATATATATTTATATATATATTGATATATATATATATAGTATATATAATATATATATATCTATATACGTATATAATATATATACTATAGAATATATAATGATATATACGTAACTATATATATATTAAGATATATATAATATAGCTATATTATATATCATATGATTATATATATTTATATATAATATTATATATATTATAATTATATAGTATATATATAAATATATAAATAATATACTATATAATTATATATATATAGCTTATATAATAATATATAATTCTATATATCCTAAATATATATATTATATATATAGTATATATATATATATCTATAATTATATATATATATTATATAAAACTATAATATAGTATATATATATTATATAGTTAAGTAGATATAAATATATATATATATACTATGTATTATTACAACTCCAGAATTCAATTCATTGTTGAAACCATTTCTATCTGTTCTCATAAAATACAAATAACATCTCCGTGTCAATTTTTTCTAGAGAACTTTCTTGTTGTGCCTGCCGACAAGGCCCCCCCCTTGTTCTTGTATGAGTGTGGCCCGTTGCGGTAGCGCTCATTTTGTTGGTGTATGGCAGAAAATAATCCAATCCCCGTCTGTGCGGAGTAAAAATAGAGGAAATAGTGCTCTGAGCGGTGTACAACTCCTGGTTGCTTCGTGTCGTTGCCGAGCGAAACAACTTCCATGTATCCGAGGTGGGCTACGGTGCCCGATTGCGGCTTTGAAAATCAAAGGATGAGGTTACGACGTGCTGTGAGAAAATATGTATAGCCAGCCTTACTGCTTAAATCCTTCAGACGAATCTTAGATTACATTATTACATACAAATAACTTATTATTAAATTTATAAAGTTACACTTTAACAAATAACTCGTACTTTATAATTAAGATACATTATTAAAAGTGAAGAGACTACTATATATACTAATATATATATATAATATAGTACACATACTATATATATATATAATATTATAACTCTATATATATTAATATATAATATATATTATATATACTATATATATACAATATATAAATACTAAGAAAAAAAAATCCACCTGATTTATATATATACTATAATATACTATATATATAGTACATATATATAATCATATAGTAATATATATAATATATATATATATATATAGTATATATAGGATAATATATAAATATATATATATATATAATATATAAATAATAATAGTAATTTATATATATAATATATAAAATATATAATATATATATAGTATAATTAATATATATATATATAAAAATACCAGGTGGTGTGACAACTACAAAAAAATATAGATGCTGAAAAAATATTAGAAATTATAAATATAATTGATACATTTTTAACCTAACTATTTCTGGTGTGTGGATTATAAGATGTATGTCTTACTAACTTAATTTGAAAAGAAAGGAAATGTAGTCAATTTTACATCAATTTGATATATATATACTATATATATATAAGATATATCTAATAATATATAATATAAATTCATATAAATATATATTATTATATATATTATAATATATAATATATTATATTAAATATATACTATTATATAGTATATATAATAAATATATTATATATAATATATAAAATAATATTATTAATATATTATATATTATATATTATATATATATATATATAGAATATATATATACTATAATATATATATATATATAATATATATATAATATATATTATATTCAATACTATTAATATATATATATAATCTATATATATTTACATATATATACTATATATATATCTAATATAATATTATCATAATAATAAATAATAACTAATATATAATAATTATATATGATATATACATATGTATATATTCTATATAAAATTTCTTATAAAAGGCTAATCACATAATTGTATTTTTATATAATAATACCTGGGACATATACCTATGCATATATAATATATATATATATATATTACTATATATTATATATATAACAATATATAAGTATATTATATATATCATATACATATCCAATGTATGAAACTATATATATATATATAATACTATACGTAAATAATATATATATATAATATATTATATATATTATTATACTTATAATATTAATATAGTATATGTAAAATGAAAATATATTTCCTATATCAAATATATAATAAATATATATTACTAATAATATATATATTATATATTTATATATAATATATGTTAAATATTATATATATATATATATATATATATAATATATTATATTATAGTATTATATACTATATAATTATATAGTAAATATAAATTATTATAATATAATATAATATATACTATATATATTCTATTATAATATATATATTATAAAGTATAAATGAATAATAAAAGTAAAAAAAGAATACTAATATTATAACTATAATAGTATAATATTATATATATATATAGATATGATATATATATATAATATTATTATACATATTATATATATAATATGTATTTACAACAGTATATACGTAAAACCTAACGCATATATATATAGATTATATTATATTAATATATATACTTATATATAGTATAGATATATATATACTAACTATATATATAATATATATTAGAATATATATTATATCTATAGGATAATATATATATATATACTATATAGTATATATATATATATATTGAGTTAAAAGGTACAATAGAGAATAAGATTATGAGAAATGTGGGAAGTAAAAAAAATATAAAAAGGAACTTAGCACATCGTACAAGCCAACACACCACAAAATCGAACAAAAAAGTAAAACAAACACGACTTTAAAATCCACTCCAGGATATATAAGTCTGTCAAATATTGTTGCTTCTGAAATTCGACTTATTTAAGGTTTTGATTGTCCACCTCTTAGAACAGACGGTTATGTATTTTACACCATCATACGTGTTTAGGAGTATTATGCATAGTATTATTTTACTTTTAATAGAATATTATATCTTTCTTTGAACAGATATGTTTTTTAAGAGCAAACATCAAAGCTGCTACAATTGTTGTAAAATTAGTATTGAGTAATTATCTAATATTAGTTGTGATCGGATGAGAATCGACTTGTCTAGATCGATAAGCCGTAAGTGTAACTCAAAGCTAGATACTAATTCGGACGCCCCTAATGTCTTTTAAGATGTATTTTAAAATATATTAAATGATTTCAATACTTCTAATTTGTGGTTCACAATTCAATGTTTTAATAAAGTTAATAAACGTGTTCTAAACTCTAGTCTAGTAATGATTTACATATCCTTTTAAATTCTACGCATGTTTTAATAAGGCACAAAATTAGTTGATGAAGTTCAAAACAAATCCTAAGATAGAAATCTAATTTTCTTGAATGTAACGATGTTGTCTCTGTTCAGGGAGTTATAAAGAAAGACTATTATTCATTCTGTGCATTACAACGTACGAGAACAAATTCTTTGCTAGTTGGTGTTCTGTAGTGAAAGTTTCTGTCCAATATTCGTGTTACATCATTAATAACGTATCTAAAGAATTGTCCTGTAATCGAGTTTGTCAAATGTTTAGTATTTGAAACCTTGTTTATTCCCTCTTCAGTCTTACTTGTCCTAAGATGAAATCTAGGTTCACGTCAGTCGCTCTCGTATGACTTAAGTTCTCAATTCCTGGTATTAATCTTGTGACCGCTTCCCGTAGAATTCCTTCAATGTTCTATCGTCTTTTTGAAGGTACTGAAAACTCCAAAACTGAACTGCCCATTCCAGATGAGGTCTAACTAAAGCAAGCTTTATTTTTAGATTTGATAATCGAATTTCTGCCAAAAAACTACGAGCTTTATTAGTTTCTAACCGCCTTCGCAACATTGTGTCGCCAAATTCAAAATCCTTTAATTAATAAAACTCTTAGATCTTTTCAATCACCGGCAACTTTTACAACTGAATCCAATACTATTATGTACTCACATTTCGTTGTTATACTTCCCAAAAATCGTGTAACTTTACATATCGACTAAATTTCCATTTGCCATGTTTTTGACCAAAATTTCCAATCTTATAAATCGTTTGGAGTAACTGAATATCTTCTCTCACAATATATGCGATCCTAAGGTTTAGTATCACTGCAATTTCGAATTATTGCTTAAAACATACATCTATGTCATTTACATATATAACAATAAACAGTATTGGACGGAGGACAAATCCTTGGATG
>JABUQX010112472.1:12500-41825 GCA_015478945.1 Trachelipus rathkii
TATTAAACTTGATTTAATATATAATATATAATATATATATATAATATACAATATATCAAATTAATATATTCTATATATTATATATATATATATATAATATATATATAAAAACTATGTAGGAAATACATATAGTACTGTAATACTTGTTATGTTATGTATGTGATAGTGTTGTGTATGTTATGTGTAGTTACCGTGTATTTGTAATTATATGGTAGATGTTAACTGTGAAATGGTACGTAAATGTGTATATGTATAAGTACGTGTTATGTCATAAGTGTGTATGTTTGGCATGTGCATATGTATGGTGTGCGTCAGTGCATCGATGCATTTCAGGCATGAATAAATAACATTAGTTAATAAATAATCTTATATAATTAAGAGAAGTCAAACTTTTTGTGTTGTTTCAATAATTAAATGCCATAATGTTAAATAAATTAAAAAAAAGTTATTTTCCAATAGAGTATAACTTCTTTTTGTAAAAATGAACTAAAATAGGTTGGTCATTATTCGCATGCTCATACCTAGTACCTTTATTTTTGTTTAAACAATTATTTTATTATTTAATTTTTCCTCCTTATAAATTTGTCATGATTCAAAACATTTCCAGATATGATTATTTCATAATAATCAGTATATATATATATATATATATATATATATATATAATTAATAATAAGATATATATAATTATATATATATATATAAGAATATATATATATATATATATATAATATATATATATAATATTATATTATATAATAATATATGATATATAATATATAATATCTATTATATATATATTATAACTATAATATATATATAATATAATAATTATATACTTATATTTCTTTAATGTATATATTTAGCATATATAACATAGCACTATATTATTGAAATTATAAATATATATATTTATAGTAATAATAATATATCTAAGATATATTTATATAATTATATAATAGATGACTCAGTTAAGTGGTTGAGCCAGTAAAGGAATGCATGGAGAGAGTGATGTGAGTTACAGAGGCGTAAGATAACGGGCATAATAGGTAGTATATGGCGGCTTTGTGCGGGGGTATGGTTGGCCCACCTGCGCAAGGATAAGAACCTACCACGGACGAATATGCATATCGGAGTGGTCTCGTCGCTGTCCTGTAAGCCTAGGGTGATATTTCTAACTGCGACTGAAGTTCGCACTAATAAGATTTAATTTTCGTAAGTGGCGCGAAGCTGTATTTCTTTTCGACCTGGCATTTCCTCGCATTTAGCTTATTCTTTTGCCGGTTGCATGTCACACCTGCGGAAAGTAAGTTTGGTATTATTATTGATATAATTGATCATGTATCTACTTATTATACTATACTTTTACACTCAACATGGTTCTTTTGCTTTGTTATTAATATTAGATATTTCTTTTCTAGATTTGGGTTACGTTAGTAGTATATGTTTTCAATATGTGTAATATAATATATATGGCGGTAGGATATTAATTAGAAGAGTAAGTTTATCTGAGAATTACATGGTATAAATATATTATATGATATATTGGATGAGAGTTACATATATGGTCTATGGCTTAGTAGATTGTATATATGTATTTTTATATATAATTAGTGATAGTAATTGTTATATGTGTTTTTGTAGTTTTTATACGAGGTTTTA
Source organism: Trachelipus rathkii (assembly GCA_015478945.1). Taxonomy (NCBI): domain Eukaryota; kingdom Metazoa; phylum Arthropoda; class Malacostraca; order Isopoda; family Trachelipodidae; genus Trachelipus; species Trachelipus rathkii. Next base: position 14,163 of record JABUQX010112472.1, read on the forward strand.
TTATCTAGAATATGGGTTGTTTAAGATCCGAACGGTCTTCTTCTGGTAGCATTTGAGTGGATCAAACCGATAAAAGAACTGCGCTAAGAAATGTTTGGTGAAATTAAAAGAATAAAAAAAAACATTTGCCACGATATATTCTTGTATATCATTTATTCTTAGGAATTCATTTCTAAGCTATCTCAAATAAATAATAAAAAAATAATGAAAATAAATAAAAATTATTTCAAAACTTTTTTTCCAAAAAAAAAAAAACAACGAAGAAAAGTAGAATACGTTGAAAAAGACAGTTTTTTTTTTTTTTTTGTTTTACAACTCGCTATAGCTACTTCTGTAAGTATTATCGTAATAATATCTGGCAACTCATCTCGAAATTCATATAATCCCAATAATTGCTAGCGCTTCATGTATATATTGACCTAATCAATAATTTTTAGCTGGTCATGTTATTTGTATATTACCTATGCTGAAATACCTTATTATTTTTATTCATATGGAAAGTTGAAGTAATTCATTGACCAATTTGCGGCATAAAATATTTTCGTGGTTTTCTTTCACGATAAAATTAATATTTAATATTTGTATCATTTATTATATATAGTGATATTGTATATTACTAATTGATATAAGGATAGGCTATGATTCTTATATACTATATATTATAATATTATATTTATATATTTTATAATATAATATATATAATATATAATAGTGATTATAATTATAGTATAACTATATATAATTAATTATATATATATAATAAATTTATATGTAATTAAATCTTAAAGATATTTTGAAATTATACTACTTATAGTGAGTATATATATTATCATATTATATAATATTATATATATAATTATATTAATGTTATCATATTATTTTAGGAATATTATATAGAGATAAAGTAATTAAGATTCTCATTTTGCAATAACTTAGAAAAACAATCATTATCACATATAATTGTAGTATCCTAATTACTAGTATATTCGACTAGTATATATATAACTTTATTACTTGTATAATTATATATATATATTATATTATATATAGTATGTAATAGATAATAGTTATTATTATTTTATGGGCCACATACAAGCTAATCTCTAAGGCTGAAGTGGCCACCATAGATAGGAGTCCGATGTTGAGAGCCAGGATGAAGATAAAATCGTGCACTCGCCTAATGATGAAGTCGATAAAATAACAACAAAAATAAAACTTGGTCAAGTATCATAATATTGAAAGCATCAAATTGAATCTAATGTCCTTGTGCAGAAAAAAAAAGAAAACGTTGAATTAAGGTTAAGAAATATAAATCTCGTAATTGAGTTAGTTAATGTATTAATATAATCTAATTTGATAATTTATATTTATTGGTTATAATTGTTAATCAATTATGCGTATTAAAATACATACATACTATAATATAATATTATTAATTGTTTTTTTATATAATATATATATACTAGGTATATAGATATATATATATTATCTGAGTATATATTTATGTATTATATATATTGTAATATTATTATATTATATATATATATATATTTAATTATAATACTATAGTATTTAATTTCAAGTTGTAAATATATAGAAATTAAGTACATATTTGTAAATACCTAGATTATTATAATATATGTATTATTATTTATATCTTATTATTTATCATTATATTACTATTTATTTTATAATATATGTATATAATTATAATATTATAGTAATTATATTCCTATCTACGTATTATATATAGTTGGAGGTATATTTATCGGTATACTAAAAGTACGTATAGTATAATAAGTATATTATGATTAGTATCATCTGTAAATTTTTAAGTATATGTCTTAGTGTTAAGCATAATATACTATATCTAGTATAAGGTATATATAATAGTTACATAGTCAGTATCAATACCGTATATATAATACCATGTTGCTCAAACAAATTTAAGAACAACATATTGATGCTTCTGTTTTCAACGGTGTAACTACTGACCAGGCACGGCTAGGAGGTCATACTTACTGAATAGAGAAAGTTTGTCCTTAAATACTATGGCGGGGTTTGTGAGGGGTAATGGTTGTGGACTCCCCCTGGGCAGGGATGACCCTACACTGACGAGTATGCCATACGTGGAGGTTCCGTCGCGGTCTCCGTGAAGCTCTAGGGTCGAATTCTTACTGTGACAGAGTTCTCATAATAGGTATCATGAAGGGGTCGGTAAGCCGCTGGGCTTTTCTCGATTCTGTGTCATGTCTCTATCACGTTTTCTGTTTTCGTGTATGTCACGCACACTTGGGGAAAGAAGTGGATGATGCAGAATGTAAATTTATTGATATAGTATATATATATATATCTTTATTTTATATATACTATTGATAAATAAGTACATTATTATATCTATATTTTAGTATATTTATATAGATTTATATATATATTATATATTAAAATAGACTTAGTATTAATCAAATCTTTATTATGGTAGGTCCATTGATGATCGATACACCTAGCAAAGAAACTTGACGAATCATTTTCCAAATCACAGATTTTTAATAAAAATGTTTATCGTATCCTCTTTTTCCTAATTAAGATTTTAACCTTTTAATATTTCTTGGTAGAAACTACTTTTCTTGTTTGAAGCGGAAGACACACAAAAACCAAATCTGACCAACTATCACAAATAAATAGGATTTAAAAAACATAAGAAGATAAAAACTCGGTTAAACACCCTAAACAACAAAAACTACTATAGTTAATTAATCGAGCAAAGAAGTTTTTCTTTTCTTACAACTTCTCAAGGTAGATATCTTGCACAATGACATTCTTATTGGTGGTTATCTGAACCAGCTATGACTTTTCAGAATAAAATCACGAATGGTGCTTGGTCAGCTATCAAGAGTCTTTTAATTCTTATATTTGTTAAGTTCGTGAATGAATTTGTATGATGCTATGACATATAATCTCTCTGTTCATCAACCATATTCAAACTATATCCGCAATAGTCGAGTATAGACCATGTCCTATGAGTATAAGACTATAAGTATCATAATACTTCTATACATATATATCTAAGGCCAATGTACTATTATGATAGAACCTAGCTAGATTATCAAGGATACATAACAATTATATATTTAGTTTCATTAGTTTCATGTTGTTATTATAACAAATATAGTATATATTTATATATTACTATTAGGGATGTACTGTGATATGTATTATTATATATTTTAGTATATTATTAAGTTAATTGTAAGTATATATAATTAGAAATTTTCTATATATAATTTTGTTAATATATGATTTTTTTTAAAAGTACTATCCAATATATATATATTGTTATAGTTGTATATATATATATTTATGTTATAGTTAGTTATACAGTTATGATATTTTAGTATAATATCTTGAAATTATATATATATACTTATAATATATATATATATATAATAAATATATTTATTATGGTTATATTTTATTATATATTTTTAATTAGACTAATATAATATAGTTAGTTATACTATTACTATAATTATATATATGAGTAATAACTATATTTATATAATAGTGATTTAAAACGATTATTAAATTTACATATATACTATATATTAATTATAATAATTATAATATTTACATAGTATATTATACATATAAATATTATTATATAATATATGATATATAATATATTTTTATAATATATTAGTATAATATAATTATAATAATATTATATATAAGTAATCTGTTTTGTGGTTGTTTGTTTTTTCCCGTCGCTGTGGCTGTTGTATCATGTTGCAGAGTACTGTATTATATATATAATATATAGATATAATATATATAATAGTATAACTAGTAAGATAGAATATTGAATACTTAAGCAGGGTATAAGATAGTAGCTACTTAGTCGTATATACTATATTTGGATATGCTATATATCTCTATGAAGTTAAGCTTTAGTATATCGTTATAATTAAGTTTATATAATTATATGTACTCTATATATATATAATATAAGATATTGTATAATTAGATTATATACTATATTATATTAAATTATTAATTAAGTTATTATAGTATTATATTATATATATAATCTATATATGGGGATAAGCTCGAAACTTAAACTTTAGTTAGTAATTATATAGTAATATATATATATAAAATAACTATAGTTATATATATATAGTATGATAATTATATTATTATTATATTGTATTATTAACTTATACAGTAAGATATTAACAGCTATAGTCTATACTCGAAGCAACATTAATAGTCTGAGTGTGAAGCAAGGAGAGAAAACTGGCCCTCTCCATGAGATGATGCGAAAAAAAAACAGACTCATAAAAAAGTACGACAACTGGTCATATACAATATTGAATAGACACAAACTTGATCTAATGAACTTTTGTCAGAGAAAAATAAAAAAACAGAAAACGTAATTCTACGGAAAATATCTATGTAATGATTTAGTGTGTATATATATATATTATATATATATATATATTAATACTATATTTATATTAAAGTATATATATATATTATATATATTATCGTTATATTATTTTTAGAATATATAATAATTATTTAGTATATATAGTATATATATAATTACTAGCGGTATATATATATGTATATAATTTGTATATTAATACTAACACTTATTATATATACTATATATTTTTATATATCATATATATTATATATAGTATATATTAACTTTTATTATTATTAGTATAGTATTATATCCATATCTGTTTCAGATATTATAATATATAGCGATATATATATAATAATTATTTAGTATATATTATATATAATATATATGTATATATATAGTATATAATATATCATCATATAGTTATATTATATATTATTATATATATATTAGATAATTATATTATTTAATAAATTATATAAATATAATATATAGGGATAATTACTTTATAACACATTGACTGCTTTTGTTTTTCAGGTGTAACAACTGTAACAGAATAGGAGATCAACTTCGCTTTGAAGAGAGAAAGTTTGTTTTCAAATGCTGAACTCCCGGAACCGCCACGGAAGTGCAAAGACGTTCAGAAAGAGTTCGACTAAACTCGCACCTAACGACGGATACCAATTGCCCGCACAGAGGAAATTGAAGCAGACCGGAACCGTTCACAACGTCAAACAAAAAACTTCTGGACACCAAGACATCCAACTCAACCTGCAAAGAAGAGCAAAGTACTGGGAAACCCTCACTCCGATCCCCACGAATTTTCTTACGACAAACGGCTCCGGGAAACCACACTCCATAAGATAGCGTCCAATTCTGTACGGAAGCCGTCTCCTGGAAATGCCTACCTACCAAAGGCAACTACTCATACGCTCTCAAGAAAAAGCATCCGTACCGGAGACTTCAAATCTTTGGTGAATGATACTTGCTTAAGGTGCAGACAGATGCAGGGTATCCACAATTGTGTCAGGATCAAAATGCTGGAGCGATGACGCCACTAAATAATTGCCGATAACGACCCCTATTACATGTACACAGGGTCCGTAAATCCCCATGTACAAGCTGACCACCAATTAAACTCAGGGAACACGGAGGTGTTGTTTTCGAGCATTTGGCCTCAATATAACGCGTTTTTCTAACGGAGCGTTGATGGGGACAGGTACCAACATACTTGCAGGAATTGGTCGGTCCACAACTGACGAAGATTTTGGGATCACGACGTGATTTAACTTTCAGCAAAATGGCACCTCCCCCACAACCATCCGATGTATCAGCTCACTCCGATGCAGCATTCCAAACACCTTTGGCGATTCTAAGGAGTAGTATGATACCCTCGCGTTCCCTCAGATCTCACCCAATGTACTTTCTTGTTTTATTGGAATAACCAAGACAAGTTTATCGCTCAAACCAAGAACGATAAATGCATTGAAATGGAAATCGAAAGACAATGTTGCGACATACCAAAATACTTAAATTTGTCGTTGCGACTCGCATTGGTTCACGTTATCAAACTGTGCTGGAAGGCGGTTACATCATTTGCAACATTGCATACAACATTGCAATGTTTCATCATTAGATGGTATCTTTGCTTACTAATTTTATTATATCATAATCGTCCTTCTGAAAACTTGACTGCTACGTCAAATATCTATATATGTTCAATTATATAATGTTAATATTATTAGTATATATCCTTTATTGTAAAAATTGCAGGTTAGATATTAGGCTTACGTTATAGGTAGTTATATGCGTAGTTTATGATAGTATATTTGTAGGGTTAGTATAAGTAGGTGTTCGTAGTTGGTCATTGTTATGCGTGTTTAGGTTGTGTGTTGGTGTTTTAGTTTTTTTGTTTATTTTGCGGGTTTTGTTTGTGCGTTTTTTTTTTTGTTACATATTTATCTTTTTGTTGTTTTTTTTGTTTACTATATTTTATTATATCTTTAGGTTTCAATCACTTTACTTTAATTTCTTCTTTTTTCTACACTTATCTTTTTTTGATCCTGCGGATTGAATGACTGCTCGTTGTGTGATATCGTTCTATAACAGGTTATCGTTCTCCTTGGCCCTTTCCACATGCTTGAAAAGAGTTGCCTTTTGGGACTCTGGAAAAAATTTTTTTTATTTATATATCTTTCCGTTATTTTCAAGGAGAATAGCTTTGTAAGAAATAAGTGGTTGTTTTTATTTTAAAAAAATTCCTCTAATTGCTAAGAATCTTAAACATTGGTTTTGTTGATTAACGATACTCAAAATTTGAGGAATTTCTTTCACGATAAAAACACTGATTGAATCGTCATAAGCCGATGTGGCCGTGAAAAAATTTTGTGCAAGGATCGCAGTAATTAGTTAGACCCATTATCAACGTACATATGTTTTATTGTGAGAAACGCTACCTTACCTGAGACGTCCCTTCGCCGTTCATCCTTTCCATTTCCTCGCTCGGTCTCCCCTAAGCATTTGGGGTGCCCCGCCTTCCTTCTTATGATCTCACCTCGTCTCCCGTTTTCCTTCTGATTCTCATGCTCGTCACTCACGTTCGGTAATCCCCTGTGCTTTCCGCCTTGGTCTTTTCGCCTCCTCTTTCTCCAGTCTCCGGGCTAATCTCCTCTCTCAATACTCTTCTAAGCATACTCGACTTACTTCTTCACCCTACATGCGGCTTACCACCGCGTTCCGTCTCTCTAGTCTTCTAGGTCATGCTCATGCAGGATTGCAGGACCCTCAGCTGTGACTTCTTATCAGATAACTTTATGCTTTAATTCCTATGTAGCGGGTTTCACTCACTCTGACTATTGTACGTGTGACACCTTCTTCATACGCCCATGAGTGCTTCTTTTATGCGCATTGTTCCTACAGACAGCTGTCCGGTCATCCTGTATTGAATCCATATGCGTAAGTCAGATCAAATCCCGCCATGTACAGTATGCTATTTATGGTATATTATTCGCAGGGACTATATGTACTTTCTGAAAAGCTTTAATTCTAGATTATTCTATATGCAATTTCCTCATATCGTGTTTTACTTAGGTTATTTGCTAAGCGATAAAAACTTTACTGATCTTGATAGTAGCTAATAGCCTAAGATACACAGACGTCGCATAGGTCATGTCAGCTATATGTGAGGGTACGCTGATAGGTTACTATACGCTATAATATTATTACTATACTTGTTATACTAATTTATGTTATAATATGATATGTCCGTAAATATTATCATATAGAGGTGGTAATTTATAATAATATATTAGATATATACGGTAGTATTATATGGTAGGCGTAAAATCGATGATAAATTCTCAGCGCGTGGTTTACATAATTTTAAATAAATGCAAATTAAATATTCATTCGTATTATTTATTATAGATAGTGTTATATCGATTATATTAATATATTACTATTATATTATATATTATATTATATATTATTATGATTATATCATTATAATAATATATTAATTATTATATATTATATTGATAGATATATTTTTCTAGTTTTGGGGGGGGGTTGTTCGTCCGGTGTCTCGTCGCCTGCTCGTCTCACCTGTCTTCTTTTCTGCGTTCATTTTTTCTTCGTATGTTCTTATTGTTCCGTTTACTGGGTGGTCTTCACCGGGTCTTTCGTGTTTTCGGGTTCTCGTAGGGGCCGCGCTGGTGGGCTTTTTCCGTTCGTGTTCTCCGGCTTCGTTTTTTGCGCGTTCGTTTCGTTTTTTTTTTTCGGGGTACTCTGGTCATTCTCATTCCTCGCTTGTTTTGGGGTCCTTGTTTCCGTCTTCTTCCCTTGCGCCTGGCGCTTCTTTGGCGCGGGTTTGGTCGTTTTGCGTTGCGTTCCCTATGGCGCTCTTTGCGCTTTGTCCTTGTGCGTATGTGGGCGGGTGCGGTTTATCGTCTGCTTCCGGTGGTGTGGTTTGTCCGTTGTTGTTGTGATGTTCCCGTTTCTTTTCCCTTTTGTGTGGGACGGGGTTGTTTGGGGGTTTGCCCTTGCTTTTGGGTTTCCGGTGTCCGGCCTGCTTGGCTCTTCGGTTCCCGCTTTTCTCGTTTCTCCACGCCATGTTGTTGCGCATTTATTATCTATATTATTATTATATTATCAATATTATTAAATTATTATTATTATATTAGTATTAATATATATATTATTATTATTTTATTTATATTATATTATTATATATTATTATTTATTATTATTATTATTATTTATAATTATTATTTATATATTATTATTTTATTATAATTAAATAATTATTATTATTTAATTATTTATTCTAATTTTAGAAATATATAATATAGTATAATGAATTCTTAACCAATTAAATTGCGTGTGGAAATCGTATTTATTTTCAGATTTCTACACCGTGAGAGACAATCAGGGTGTTGAGTCATGGAAATCTCAAATAATTTAAGAATATGCCCCATATATCAATATTGATACTCCGTATAAACACAATATGTATTTATAATAATATTTATATAATATTATTTATTACATAAATTAATAATAATATATATACTTACTATAATACTAATTTGTAATGTATCCTCTCTCTACTCTCTATCTATATATACTATAATATATCATATATTATATATTCATATATATATATATACCTACGTATATATAATATAGTATTTATATAATCCGTATATATCACGTTATTAGTCTATAACTCTATATATACTATCTTATTTATATTCTTATACTTATATATTACTATATCCTATCCTCCGATCATCTTATCTCTATATATTTATGTATATTTAAAAATATTATATAGTCCTTCTTATACTATAATATTATCTATTCATCGTCTAACTAACTATTATCTATATATAGCCGTTATATATACATATCTATAATATATATATACTATATTAACTATATCTAATATATATTATAATCTAATCTATAATTTATTCTATATATATATTCACTATATAATATTCTAATACTTGCAAAAAAATAAAATAATTTTACCACATCTATTAAATATATATCTTATATATTCATATATATTCTATATATAATAAATATATATATATTATATTTATTACTTATATCTTAATTAATATATATATATATCATTCTATATATCTATATATCTATCTCTATTTAAGTAATATATTTAATCTATATATACTGATTATTATATATATAGTACTATACTACACACATATCTATATACCTATAGGATATATCTAATCATAATTACGACGAATTTCTTTTACTCTATTACTCAAACACCCTCCTATTATATTGTATATATATATATATCATATATATTCTATTTAAGATATATTTATTTTATAATATATCTTAAAAATTTAACATTCGGAGCTGAATTATCTGAGGAAGAAAATAAATAAATCTTAAGCGTAGGAAAAAAAATCATAAATAAAATTTCTTATCAGAAGGACCCAATGTAGAAACATAAAAGTGCAATTCTGATGAATTTGATGTATGGCAAACACTTATAACTATAGATATGAATTATATCATTATATTATGTCAAATTTATCTTAATTATATCTTAACCGTCTTTAACACCATAAGTAATAGATAAAATCTATTTGGTCACCTCGAAATATTTACTTTAAGTATTTTAACTAATACTTATAGTATCTGAATAACATACTCATATTTTATAATCAAATATTAAAGGAAACCATGAAAAGCTCACCCTAACTCACTAGCAGTCTTTTAGTTAATATTAAATGTAACAGAGGAATAATTCTCATTTAAAAAATAACATTGTAATTTTGATTAAAATTCTTTACTCTCTTATCTTTTCTCTTCTCTCTCTTTCTTGTTCTTTTCATTATTCTCTTCTTCTAAAGTAAGAAATTAAATTATCGTATCTTCTTCTTCTTCTCTCTTCTCTTCTCCTTCTTGGATCGCTCTCTTCTCTTCATTCTTCACTTCAAATCTTCTCTTCTTCTTCTTTTCTACTTCTTCTTCTCCTTTCTCTCTCTCTTCTTCTTCTTCAACCAGTCACAAATTTGTATTCATAAAATCCTAAATTTAAAACCTAAAATAAGTACTACTTGAAAACTTTAAACAAATGAAACTCCTTCTTCTATTTTCCTTCTTACTTTCCTTCATACTTTCATCTTTATATATCTCTTAGAATTTTTTTCATTATACACCGTAATAACAACTTTCATTATATTATTCTTTGACTCTGTAACTCTTGCCTTGGATTTTATTGTCTTTCCACGAAACTTTTCGACTCCTTTACTTTCACTCTGGTCTATAACTCAGCCCTCTAAATATCTTTCATCCGTCCAACTTTATATATATATTATAATATAAATATATACTAATATAATATATTTAAATATATAGATATTATATATATATATTATATATTAATTGTTATATATAATAATAGTATCAATTATTATAGTACAATATATAATATATTATATACTAAGTAATAGGCTGTTGTAATAAGAGATTGACTCCATCGGAGAAGGAGGAGTGAGTAGGTATCGATATGAAAAAGAAAAAAATCTATCGGATAGGGCGTGGGTGGAGAACGGGTGAGGGAATAGACGAAAATCAATAAATATGTGTATCGTAATTTCAATAATTTTAGGGCTAATATACATTATCAATATATAGGATAAACCTACACTAAATCTAACCTAATACTCTAACCAAACCTAACATAACCTAATCCTAACCTAACCTAAACCAATAGAATTAACTCTAAACTAAATTAACCTAACATAATATTAACTGGAGTCCCACAACTTATGAAATGTCCACCCATTATTAAAATTATATATTATTAAAAAAATATATATAAGTTTAAATTAATATTAGGTATATATATATTAATATAGTATATAGTAATATTATAATTATATATATCTTATAAGATAATATTAATATATTATAATATAAATCATATGTCATATACTTTGATTACTACTACAGCTCCTAATAATTAATTTTCTTAACATTGCATACGTAACTTATATTTCACATATATAGATATCCCAAAAGATAAGTGTACCTGATGTGTATTTCCAATTATGTTATTGAATACCATAATTACAATTTACTATTCGAAATATGAGACCCATTATGAGGTTACACAGTGTCCAACGTTCTTCCATTTCCAGCAGTAACCGGAAGTTCACTTTATCTGAAGTGATGTTTAATTCACGTGATTAGTTATAATTTATATTTATTCCATCGACCAGAACATTGACTAGACCCTATTTACTCATTCAACTATAGGGAAGAGGTAGATAATGATAGAGCTAGATACTTGCTGTTGGAGGATATGAGTGTACAACACTTAAATTCGTATTTACTTTCGCCAAAATTTTAATTTAGAGAGCGAAGTGTGAGGTGGCGCGTAATACGTGTAGCACACCCAAATCGAGCTAGCATCCTAAGTCTTTTAGCTTATTCGCTATGTACTACGTTTCGAAGATCGTATAATCAAAGTACAACCTGTATAATACCCTGAGTGAATAACCTTACCTGTATAGTCATTATATAACTAAATATTATTATCTATGATGAGCATAAATACACATATGATCCCTCCCTCAGATAATAATCAAGAATTCATGTATATGTTATATACCTTTAGTTAGTATCCTATACTATAGTCTTATATATTACGTGACTTTCTCGACGATTAACGAATAATATTTTATTTTAGTATATGTGCCATATCTCGCACAATTATGCGATATGGTCAGTAATATCGATATCTCATAAAACCTCATAAATCACATCGCCATGATTATAATAATTAATAAATACATAAAATTGATGCTTCCATTACTAGAGTACTCAAGTATAAACTACTCTTCTATATACAATATTTTTGACTATACTACATAGTATATTTCAGTCTAGTTTCTGCCCTACCCACAAGTCTTTGTGCCACAACTAAGTTATTATATGCATCACACAATAATTATCTTTCGCTGATACGTGGTTAATTAATGTGTATTATTACTACGTATAATTATATTATAATAATTATATCTATGGAAATACTAATAATATACAGCTATTTGTTTTATTATTCTCCAATACTACAGTTTAACTGTCTGTATACATAATACTACCTTCAGCACACTTACTGTAAACCGTACGAGTTCTATCTTCTTACTACTACACTCTATACCATTCATTATATCCACATTTTTCATCGATTTGTAAATACGTAGATTTAGATCTATATTCTCTATCACTTAGATGGTAGTCATTATATTCAATACATTTTCTCGTACACTCTATTGATAATACTTTGTGGAGACAATTAAAAATACTCTTAAGATTTCTGATAGAGTGGCAATCTCCCATCGTCGCATCGTTTAATATATGATAACGTATCTAAAATAATATTATATAGACTCACTAGTGAGCAGTATATATAGTTATACGATTAATATATCAACATCTTCGATAGTAATTTGCTAGCCGTCTAGCTTGATTACTAATTTTATTTAACACTTATAATATGATCAATTCAGCAAAACGTACAAGATAAACGTAAAATCCTACCGGTTTTCTATACACATAAACAATAGTAGTAGCAATATAATAACGTAAATGACGACGTAATAGAATGACCTATACCTAATCATATTAATATATCAATAGCATTACATTATTTATGCAACCTAACCGACTTTTTAGTACAGTAATACATTGATGATATATTATATAATATTAAAACTGGTATAGGAGTTATATGTTAATAATAGCCTATAGAGTAATCTATGGTTCTTACGTACTATCCTCTATTACGAAAAATAACTTCCTAGCGAGCTGATGAAATATCAGTTAAAAATGATTAGGTCCGGATGACATTCCTCCCTAGGTTTTGAGGTAGTGTGCCTCTTAATTGTCTGCAGTCCTCGGTCAACTCTACACCTTGTCTTGATACCAATACTTTTCCTCAGTCGTGGAAGTGCAGTTATGTCCAGCCGCTTTCAAGGAAAGGTAGCCGCTCTGAACCTTGTAATTATTCTGTCTAAAGTCTTTGAAACCATTTTTAGCTCAATTTCCTGGATCGTCTGGAATCGCATTCTCTTCTTTCAGATCTTCAGTATGGCTTTCAGCGCTTGAATTGAATTGGTGATATACTATCCTATTTTACTGATCTATAATCTTCTGACATTGGGAACTATAGGGAGTTTTGTTGTAGCGCCTGACATTTCCAAGGCTTTTGACTGGGTATGGCATGCGTCGTTGCTCTCTTAAGCTACTCAAATCGTCCCATATCGGCATTTGTTAATGGTGTGTCGCCTTTTTCCTTTCTGTTAATTGTGGTGTTCCTCAAGGTTTTGTTTTATCTCACTTATTCCTACCTTTTTTCAATGACCTCGGCTGTACCTCTCTAACTGTTCATTCTTATGCGAATGACTTGACTCAATTTTTCTACTCATTTTATATCTGCTCCCTTGGTAGTTTCTCTTCAACTTTCTACTTCTATTCTTGCAGATCTGGATGTGACTTCCCACTGGGGTTATTGCATCCTTGTGAAATTCAACTCTTTAAAACTCTACTACACATTTTCCTCTCAAAAGTACCTCTCAAGTTTCCTATCTCTTTCCCGTCTCACCTCTGAACAACATAAATAATCTTGGCTCGAACATTAATAAACAATCCTGGAAACTACGTATCACAACGGTTGCCAAGGTGACGTCAAGGTAGCTTGGGGTTCTGTTCAGTTACTGAAAAGTTTTTCTTCTGAACTGTTAGCCCAATTCTATGAGGGCCTTATCTGCATTTATATGGAGCACGGTTCTCACATTTGTAGTAGCTTCGGTTCCACTCTTCTTTTGAATAGTGTCGAGTCTACTGCTAAACGACTAATAAATTCGTGCTTTCCAGCTCCCTTCATCTACTTTCTCTGCGACGTGTTACTGTAGCACTCTCTTCTATAGATACTATAACAGTAGGTGCTCGAGGGATCCCACCTCTCGTATTCCTCCACCACTATGTCTGCTTCATAGCACAAGGAAGGCATGGTTTTTTCATGAATTTTGTGTGAATATTGGGAACTTCAGGCTTGCTCGATGTGGTTCCTCCTTTCCAGCCATCTCTGTTCTATGGAGCTCTGTCATTATGTTTATTCTGCTGTATTTAATCTCTTAAAAATTTCTGTCCTCACCAAAGAGATTTGCGTTATGCTTGGACTTGGAATATAATAATTATAATAAAAATATAATGTGAATAAAGAAAAATGAATGGTTGGAAGGGACTCGTAAGTCTTTACGACTAGTTTTTAGTAATATGGAAAGGAACATTAGATATGGTGAGTGAATAACCAATATTATGATAGTATAAGATGAAGTATGGGTTAAGAATCTTGATTTAATCCACAAATTATTCACGTAAGTTGAAACTATACATTTTCCCAGTTTTAAGAAAATTTTCAGAAAATTTAAGGTTGGATAAACATTGGAATATTTCATTTAATTTTTGCAATTTGGTGTACAATTTTTCTTAGAGTTTTGAATAAAAATTATACCCATATAAAGCTTAAAAAATTTTCATTTTAGAAACTGTGGAAAGATCTTTTGCGCCGAATGTTCTGGGAATAGTGCACCAGTTCCTAAGGAGAACCTTTACGATCCAGTTCGTGTTTGCGGTACCTGTTTTACAACAATTTACGAATTTAGGCAGAAGTGCATTCAAGTCGCATCGAAGCTATAAAAAAAAAATGAAAGCAGAGTTTGTTGGTAAATGAAAAAGTTTAACATCGCTTGACAAGCATCAGGGAAAGAATTTTCTCATTTTTCAAGTACATAATGAGAATTCCCATTCCATTTAGCTGACTTTGTCTGGGTAGCTGCATTCAACATACAAGATGTTGGTAATATTTTTTGACGTTTTTCATTATGGTTATTTTTATAATATAATTAACATTGCAATTTTGTGTTTGTTGAAAGGTTTTATGGAGCATAATGAAAGGTTATTTGCGGTATGAAATTGAGAATCATCACCTTAAAACGGTAAACAAATAAGTTGGTGCTTTCCTTTTCAAATTTATTCCCTGAATGGTATACATATTTATTAATATATATATTATATATATATATTAATATATATATATATATATATATATTATAGTTATATATATATATATTATAACTATATATATATATTATATTATATATAAATAAATATACCTTTAAACGTGCTTTATCCCCTATGGAGGGGGGTAAACATCGGGGCACAGGAAATCGAACTTTAAGGCGGCTCTCCAAACCAGCGCCCACCAACGTGTTAGAGTCAATTTTTAATTCTTGCCGTCCCAGGTAGATAAAACACCAACTGCTACGCAGAGGATTTGAACCAGCGTCCACTCGTAATGAGAGGCGGTGACTCAACCTCCTGCGCACGAGCGTTCATATATATATATTATATATATATATAATTATATATATATATATAAATACTATATATATATATATATATAATATATATATATATATATATATATATATATATATAATAATATATATATATATAATATATATATATTAATATATAATATATTATTTCATGGCATCTCTCGTCAATATAGGGTTCATCCGTGGGTCCAGGTGGGCCACAACCATACCCTCACAAAACCTCGCCATTTACTCCTTTTATGCACCTTTCTCTCGCTTTGATAACTCACATTTCTCTCTACCAGGCATTCCTTTACTGCTTCAATCCACTTTTTAACTTGGGTCATCCAGCCAGTCGATTCCCACACACTCACCACTATAAATCCGCTTAGCCAACCGACAATCATCCATCCTTTTCACATGAGCAAACCATCTCGATATACTTTCATTTATTCTTCTCTCATTTACTCCTTTCATCACACCACACAACTCTCTAATGCGTTCATCCCTCATTTTATCAATTCTTCTCACACCTAACATGCCCCTAAGATTTCCATCTGAACACGATTGTACTTTGGATCTATACTCTTATTCCAGACCATGTTGTCACTTTACTTATATCATTACGAGGTACAACATATCCTTCTTGTGAGACCCTAGCACACTCAAGACTTAGTCCTTTACATCCACCAAGGATTTAATTGCTCCAGCCACCTTCCTACCATTTTCAAATTTCCTACTACGCTCTGCATCATCCGTTCCCATTTCTTCCAACATATGTCCTAAATATTTAAACTCGGACACTTGCTCCAGTTGCTCACCATGCAACCTAACTTCAGACTGAGGACTGTTCTCACTCATAACCATAACCTACGTTTACTTTCAGACCCCTCCTTTTACACACCCTGGCAAATCCCTCTACCAAACTCACCTCAGATTCGCCACACAAAACCAATCATCTGTAATATAATATAGGATACGGCAGCACCCTCACAATCTCTTCCATTCCTCTATATTCTAATATCTTTCCCTGCCACCTCTACTTCTAATTCATTCACAACCCCATCCATATACACAATTGAATAACCAAGATGACATAACACATCCCTGCCCCACTCTGCTATTAATATTAAACCAATCACTTTCAACTAAATTTATTCTTACAAAAGCTTCACTTTTGATTCCATTGATTCCAACACCATATATCACTAACACCTGCCATAGAGCTTCACTATTAATCCTATCATACGCCTGTGGCAAATTCATAAAAGCTAAATACAATTTATTCTTCTCATTTTCTCAATCATTTGTTTCAATGTAATAATTTGTTCCACACATCCTCTACGACTTCTTAACGTGCCTTGTTCTTCACCAATCATTCTTTATCACTAGATATCTTCCTTGCAACACAAACTAATTCCCTTATAATTCCTACAGTTACCCTTATCCCTTTACCCTTATATAAGGGTACTATTACTGCTTTCCTCCAATCCCTCGGAACTATACTCTCCATAAACGCTTCGTTACACAATTTCCAAATACAATCAATCACCATCTCGCCTCCGTTTTTTATCATTTCACCTGTAATTTCATCTATACCTGCAGATTTACTATTCTTCAAATTTCTCACTCTACCCATTACCTCCTCCTTACTAATAACCTCATTTCCAAAATACCAATTCTTTCTTGCATCATCAAACCTCACACATTCACTATCACCTCTTCATTACTGCCAATGTTATGCAGTTTTCCAAAGTGTTCCCTCCACACACTCCTCACATCCATTTCATCAGTTACGAAAGCACCATTCCTATTCATTATTCTAAGTGGATGCCCCTTATTCTCATTCTTAACTCTTTCCACTTCCTTCAGAACAGCTTCCTTCCCATTGTATGTCCTCCTATTAATTCTACTTTCCAAACTTTGCATTTATCTCTTTTTTTTTCTATATATATATATATACTATATATAATATATAATATATATATATAATATATAATATATATATATATATAATATATATATATATATATATATTAAGTATATATATTAATATATATATATATATTATATAATTCTAAAAACTTTCCTTTTAATGTGCTTATCCCCTTCTCAGAGGTAACACAAGGGAACTACAGGAAATCTAACTTTAAGGCTGGCTATCCTAAGCCCGTCGCCACCAAGTGTTCGAAGCCGAGTTTTTAATTCTTGCCCTCAGGAAGATAAAACTCAGACTGCTACGCGGAGGATATTGAACCAGCGTCCTCTCGGATGAGAGTCGGCGAGTCAACCTGCTACGCCACAGGCGTTCAATATATATATCATATATATATATATATATATATATATATAATATATATATATATATATATAATATATATAATAAATATATAAGAATATAAATCTATATATATCATAATTATTGATGATGAAAAATATAGTAGTATGCAATAATACACATTCTCTTTTTTAACCTTCTCGCCTAAGAAAGTTAAATTTGGGTGCTATGCGGTGGTGGTCATTTTAGTATACTGCTTTGGTTGTCGGTTCTTAAATCTTGTTCTGTTAGGTTGAGTGTTATTTGTTTGGTGTATGAAGTGTTTTTTTGTGGTGGTTAGAATGTTGTTTAGGATATGTTTGGAGAGAAATTCGGGGTTCGAGACCAGGAAATTGGGGTTCCGAACTAGGGTGAGTGGGGTTGGAGACCGGAAAATTGGGGTCGGAGACCAGGACGACGGGGTTGAGCACCGGGAAAATGGCATAAAAATTGGTGCTATCATTTTCGCTGTCTGATTCTTTCTTGTCGATTAGGTTGTATGTATTACAAGTGTCCCTCTTGGTTTAAATCATTACAGTGTTTTGTGTTGTTTGGAGTTTTCTCATGTTTTTCTCTTGGCTAATAGTGGCGTAGTTCAGTATGGGCGGATTAATTTGTTTATATAGGTGAATGGATTGTTTGATATTTTTGTCAGTGCTACTATGTTTCTAATGTTTAGTTAACTGTTTCTGATGTTGTAATGTTTTCCTTAAGTGTTTTGTGACAGGTACAGTGTGGTGTCCAGTGTTTACTCCAAATATTTGGGTGTTTTGTTTAGTGGGAATAGAGATGTTATTTATGAAGAAATTTAGGGATTGCAGTTCCGATTGGCGCCGATCTGTTGTTTTAGTGCTGATAGAGAACTTGGTTTGGTGAAGCAGACATTCCTATTTGTCCCTTAACCAGTTTGTATTTGGTTGATGTTTGTTGGGTTTGGGAGGGTCGCTGTGGTTAGATTCTGGTGTGTGGTAGCCATGGTGATGTCATCATAGTTAGTTGTTATGTTTGTGCGGTCTGTTTGTGGTTGCTTGATCTGCTGTTAATAGGTTGAAAAATGTAAGGGATATTATTGCTCCTTGAGGTACACCGTTTTTAATGTTTATTGTGAGTGATTTCTTGTTATTGATCTGTATTTGAGCTGTACTTATTGATAGGATGTTTGATCACCATTTCTTTAAATTAGTGAGGTTGCTTGATTTTATTATTTTGTGTACTTGATTGTGTCTGGGGACCGTATCGAAAACCTTGTTTATGTCGATTGTTATGAGTAGAGTTTTATGTGAGAGTCTGAGATTTAAACGGTCTATTATTGGTTGAATAAATTTTGTGAGAGATGTTGAGGTTGAGGAGTTTTGTTGGAAGCCATGTTGGAACTTTTGTTTGGGGATGTGTGGTTTTATTCTATTCAGTATGAGCTTTTCTAGGAGTTTACACGAGTGGATAGTAGTGAAATTGGGCGAATACCGCGACAACGCCCTTCGCAGGGGTTTGATAATTGCTCTTTTCCAGAGGAGGGAAATGTGATTTAATTTGTGGTTTTTAATATCAATTGGTGCTATTTCTATTGTTTGATCGAGGTTTTATTTTATTTTTCTTAAGGATATTATTATTTTCCTATTTTGCGGATGGGTGGGTTTATGACTTTGTTTTGCGAGGGTGTTGGTATGTTGTTTTGTTATTTGTGGGGATTGAGTGTTGGGATTTTTGATAGATTTATATGTGGGAGTCGAGTTATTTTTTGCGTTTTTTGTTTTTATTAAGTTCCACATTCTATTTGTGTTTTGTAGGTTTTTTGTTAGATGAATTTGAAAATTATTTTAAGTTTGTTTGAGTTCACTGATACGAAGCAACAATAACTCACCTGAAGAAAAGTGCTGCAGCTGAAGAGGTTTAGATGTTGGATGGGACTTGCAAGATCGAAGATTAAAATAATTTAAATTTTTATTAACGAAATATTTAATATTTATAACAAATATAATAACATAACATAATATAATATAACAAATATAATATAACATATAATAATATAATATATAATAATTATAACAAATATAATATAATATAATATAAATATAACAAAGGTGGATCCCTTTTGGTACAAACTAAACGATAAAATTACTACTATGGTAATATATCAAAGGTCACGACCAAATTATAATGTTAAAGTAATATTAAAGTCCTCTACCTATAGAAGATAAGAAAAAATTAAAATACTAATAATAAAATTAAATATTCAACACTAATATCACTATGTAAATCACTATATAAGAAAAAAAAACGCAAATCCTTCTTCAAATGTCGTCGCTCCCTTTCCTGTAAATATAAAAATACATGAAATAGTTTAATAAATTTAATCATGAAGTGTGTGTTTTGGTTAGGCTCGGAATTTTTGTTTAAATTATTGATTTATGTTTTGTGTTTGCCGTGTTGAGTTTTTGAGTAGATTTCATTGTTTGATAAAGTTTGAGATTTCAGGTACAAGGGTAGGGTTATATTTATTAAGGTATCCCCGAGGTATATAGGTTTGCGGCTTTTTTATTTATAGTTTACAACTTCTTACTAGCTTACTAAACCCCGTTCCCCTCCTACGAAAAGCGGCCGATCTCTAGTTATTGAGCCACCACAGCAGGCCGGGCCCAGAGATCCGTGAGAAAGATTGTATCCAAGTTATGTCTGATTTCCGTCAGGTCTTAGCAGTTTAATAAGAGATGTCTTGTGTCGTCATTACATCTTTCACAGTGGGTGGAGGGAGCATTATGAATTTTAAATTTAAATTCCCGAAGGGAGGAATGGTACCGAGATCGGAGACGGGACAGAATTACTCTGGCTTGACGGTCTAAAGTTTGTTCTGCGAGGGATATGTCAGGTCGTCGTTCTTGAAGTGATGGTGATAGGGTATGCAGAGATCGTTCTTTGTGTTAATTGAGTGTGGATGTGTTTGATGATGCGAATATCTGGAGGCGGGTGTGGTTCATAGGGATGCTGTAATGTTTGATGTATTAGGTGGTCTGGTAAGTGATTTACTGTAAAGTTGGCAACCTATCATGTCAAGATGGGCTTTTAGCTTTTTAAAGGAAGAATTTTTGTTCTGGCTAGTAGTAAGTGGTGGATAAGTATGTTAGGAAGGCAACCTATTATACTTCTGAGAGCTTTGTTTTGTACTGTTTAAGTTTCTGAACATTGGACTGTGATATTACTGGTACCCAGACAGGGGATGCGTAGATCAAGAAGGAACGGAGGTGTTGCCTATGTACTATTGTTAAGGGTCTCTTCGTGTTGACCAAAATTTGTTTCCATTAGTGTTTTCATCGTCTTTAATTTGTGTAGCTCTAGAGATATTGTGTATGTGTGTGTCGAAAGTTAACACTAGGATGGTGGGATATTTATTAAGTGGAAGTCTATTATTTGAAAGAAAACTGTTGAATGGATATTTGATTCTCCTCTGTCAAGTGTGAGCAATGTGATAGAGGGACTTTTGAGGAGAGCGAGAGAGAGAGAGAGAGTCAGTCATTCTTAAACCAGAAGGGAAAGGAAGAGAAGAGGGACTTTTGAGGAGAGATTCTTAAACCAGAAGGGAAAGGAAGAAGAAAAGCACTACAAGGGATTAAGGAAAGGTGAAGGAAGGTCTTAAGATTATTGGAGAGAAGATTGAATATCTGAGAAGGTTGCTAAATAGGTATTTTGAGAAGTATATTTTCCTAAATTGCAGTAACTACTGAAATAAAAAAATCCATTTATTTATTTTGATTTTTGAAATTATGAAATTGAAACATTTAAATTATTTTTGTTTGAAATCTAATATGGAAGAGCTACACTTTTTTCGACAACATTTCTTTTGATGATTTGAATAAAATATAAAATGCAAAAGTAAAGAGTTAGGAAAAAGAAAATTTTAACATCAAAATCTAACTAGAGTGAAGCTGCGTTTCTCTAAGATATCGTCGAATTATAAGAAGGAATCTCTTCGGCAGGGGGCTTAAGGCCCCCTTTTGCCATTTTGTTTTCATGAGTGGTGGGTATGTTTTTAAATGGGTATCATCCACCACCACCTTGCATCCATGCAAGAAATGGTGATGTGTATAGATATAGTGAATTTTGTGTGAAATATAGTGCATATAATAATAATAATGTTGTTTTTTGAGGATGTGTACAGTGACCAATAATGATAGTAATAATAATAATAAATAATAACAACAACAATAATAATAATGATATTAATAATAATAATAAAAATAATAGTGATGGTGGTAATAGTAATAATGATACTAGTAATAATTGTGAAATATATATATATATATATATATATATATAATATATAAATATAAAAGATATATATATATATATATATATATATATATATATATATATATATATATATATATATATATATATATATATATATATATATATATATAATATAAAAAGTGCCCCGATAGCTCAGTGGTTGAGCACTTGCCAAACAAGCGAGGGTCCCAGGTTGGCAAACTGGTCGGTGGGGAGAATGAGCTAATCTCTCTCTGCTTGGCCGTCCTGCTTCAATGTTAAATATACTTCCCCTAGATTAGGCCTCAGCCCGTGAGCGGTGGTGTTTACCTGTAAAAAAACAGTAAGTATATATGTATATATATGCATATATGAGTATATATATATATATATATATTAGATGGACCTGATTATGAAATTTTTGCCGATGACGATGACGATGACGATTAGAGTAAATTCTTGCCGATGACGATGACGATGACGGATTAATTTAAAAGCTATTTTAAAAATTTCCTCTCTCTCTCTCTCTCTTCTTCTCTATCTTCACAGACAAACATGTTGAGAAACTAGGCACCTGTGGAAATTACCACAGTTAGTATATATATATATATATATATATATATATATATATATATATATATATATATATATATATATATTTATATATATATATACATATATATACCGTATTTATAAATATATATATATATAAAGTATCGTATATATATATATATATATAGTATATATATAGTATATATATATAGGTATATATGGTAGCATATATATATATATATATATATATATATATATAGTAGTATAGGAGTATATGGTATATATATATAAATATATAGATATAGTATATATATATGGTATATATATATAAAGTTATATATATAAGTATATATAAGTAAGGTGTATATATATAAAAGAGTAGGTAATATAATATATATGGGTAAGGCTAAGCAAGTATAAGTATAAGGCCGTAGAGTTGTGTGAGGGTCAGGGGTTCAACCTCCCGAAATTATATTTAAGCGATCAAAATTCTTGATTCCTTAAGTCTCAATAATAATAATAATAATAATAATAATACACACACACACACACACACACAATAATAATAATAATAATAATAATAATTAATCAATGAAATGAAGAGCATTTATTAATGGAAATGAGGAGACATGTTTAGGCCCGTAACAATTTCTTAGGTCAAGTGGCTGTTCCTCACATGTATAAAATATTTAGACCAGGGACTTAAATGTAAGGTTCCAAAGTTTGCAGATGATAGAAAATTGGCTACCTCTCAACAAGGAATAATGATGGATGTATAAAGATTTTAAAAGATAAGGAGGGAGTCTAATCGTTGATGAGATGAGCATGTTCATTCCTATTTCAGCTAAATTTTCTCTTTCCTCATTCATTCTTCTAAAACTAAAAAATCTTTTCTTTCCTCATAATCCATGGATCCTGCTATTCTCTGGCCATTCAGGCCAGAGAGACAAGTGCCTGTCTGTGGAAAATTCTTGCCTCTCCTATCATCACTCGCCAATTTTCATTCAGCTAGAAATAGTTTCAGGGATATACTCTTCGACGAGAAAGCTGGCTTTCATCAAAGGAAAGTGCGCTAATCCTCCGGCGCCTCTCCACTGACAAAAACATCTCAGGCAACTTCTGTAAATCTGCTTCCTCCTCTTATTCGATCTGATCATTGTGTTAGTTAATTCTCCAACTGAAAAGGCTAATCTCTTCTCTATGTCCTTGCTCAACTATACTCTCTATGTCTCAATACTCAGACTTTCCCTCCCTCAGTGTTGAAGCTCTCACATGTCCAACCTATTCCACAAAAAAGGAAGCCGCTCTGGTCCTTCTAACTATTTATCGCCCTATAGCCTTCACTTGTATTCTATCTAAGATCTTTGGAAAACCCTTCTCAACTCACTTCTAGATCATCTGGAAATCATTCTCCGATCGCTTTCAGTACGCCTCAAGTTGCACGGTAGTCTACTGAAGTATATACATTCCTATATCTTAACCCTGATTTATTGTTTTTCCTCTTAAGAACTACGGGGAGACACTTGGGTGGTGGCGCTTGACATATACAGAGCCGGGTATGGGACGCGTCGCTGCTCTCCAAGCTTCCCTCCTCTGGGTTCCTCCTTCTCTTGCTTACTTATATCTAGCTTTTTTCAAATCACCGCTCAATATCTGCTGTTGTTCATGGGGCGACCTCTTCTTCTTTTCTGTCAATAGTGGTGTTTCTCAGGGTTCTGTCTTATCTCCTACTTTATTCCTACTTTTCATTACTGATCTTCTCACCTGCACTCTAACTCTATCCACTCGTATTCCGATGACTCGGACCTGGCCTCTCAACTCCATACCACCTCTTAATCCCACTTTTACTTTGAACTGCCTCTCAGTCTTAATTCTCTTCCGATTTTATCCTCGCTTCGATGGATAGAAACTTTGTAGCCCAATTCTTTAAAAACCCAATCCAAATCTCCTTCTCCAAAAATACCTTAACTTTCCTGTTCTTTCGACGGTTCTCTCGTCTCTCCCTCCTGTTGACAATATAAACATCCTTGGCCTTTACATGAACAAAAAAATCTTGAAACCCTCACATCACAACGGTTAAGTTAGGCGGCCCCGTAGCCAGAACTGGAAGTTCTGTTTAGACCGTGAGACTTTCCTCCTTTCAGCTGCTCCGCAAAGGTCTCATCCACCCGCTGCATGGAGTACTGCCTCATATCTGGGGAAGCTCTGTTTCACCCGGCTTTTGGATAGGGTCGAGTCAAGCAAAAGGCTTAAGTAAACTGTTCTGGTACTTCCAGTTCACTGAATCCCTCTATCTTTGCGAGGTGATGTTGGTGCTTATCTCTATCCTATTGGTACCGCAGCGGCAAACGCTCGAGGGAACTTATCACTCGCGTGTACCACCACCCCTTTACGACGCCTTTTGTAGCACAATAGGCAATTGTATCTTCAGCACGAGTATTGTGCTGACATTGGTAACTCCAGGCTAGTTTGCTGTGGTGCTTCCTTTCTTCCCACCATAGACCTCTGTGGAATTTCTTCCATCTTCTGTGTATTTCCTAATTGAATCCTAATCTCCTCACCTCTTAAAGCCTCGCGTCTGTACCTTCACCTATGCGTACTTGCGCCAGAGGTGAAACCTTGAGAGTACCACACCCCCTCCTTGAATAGGGCCTGTTCGTGAGTGGTGGTGGACAACCGGTAAAAAAATCCTTGAATAGCATAGTGATATGTGGCAAAATGAACTGAATCTCCTATTTCCCCATCCAAAACATCATTCAGATTATCCCAGAAACAAAATTCTTTTCAACAATACCTTCAGATGGATCATATGTCGTAACCACACAAAATTTTGACCTTTTCAAACTTTAAATTTAACCTTTAGACTCTAGTACCACACACACAAAATCTACCAAAGCTCTCTACCACAACTCACTCATCAGAATTGAAAATCCTTCTATCCCCTCTCTCATTCCTTTCCACAGCAACACAAATACACATTTTCACATCATTACCTCACAACATAGATCCTCATAATATCACCGTTCTCCTTTTTCATCTCTTTGTTTCAGTCACAGCGAGCAAATCAAATTTGCCCTTTCTAAATACATCCATCACCTCCTCATCTCCTCAACATTTACCCTCTGACATTTCCTATACAGATACGATTCATACATTTTCGCCGAAGGATAGAAAAAGGCGCTTACTGCGATCACGACCTTCTCCGGAGGCATGCATTAGTATTCCTTGGCAAAAGATAAGTGGTTGTAGGCAGCCAACCTAACTACCACCGTCTCCTTAGTAGCCTCTTACGCATAGCAGGGACTTACGATGTGGGCAAAATTTTTCTCCCTACACGAATGAATAAAAGCGGGATAGGATGTTCGTAAGATGTTGTCTAGAAGAGGGGTGTGTATTACATGCAATGTGTATATGAAATGCTGAGCCAACGAGTGTGGATGTGAACGCATAACAGAAAGGCGAACCATTAGGCAATGGAATGTCATACATACCATATAAAATGGGTATATATATATATATATAGAGCAGCATAGTTACCTCCCATAGGGCTCCCTTTTAGGAGCATAGCAGCATAGCATAGCAAAGCAGTATATGGTATATATATATATATATATATATATATATATATATATATATATATATAGTACAAGCATATATATATATATATATATATAGAAAGCAGGTTATAGTTATGCTCAAAATTTTGTTATATATATGTTATGTTTGGTTGGTTAAGAATATATATAGTTATATATAGTTATGAGTATATATATATATATATATATATATAGTATATATAATATATATATATATATATATATATATATATATATATATGACATTTTCTATGTTTTACTCAATTATCAAGTAATTTTTTTTTTTTGTTTGTGTTTTTAATATTTTGCTACTATATGATACCAACAATGAATTCAGTGGTAACGGACACGATTAAAAAATATTAGGAACAGTTACGTTTTACGGATCCGTAACTTCTTAATTTAACTAAAGGAATACCCAAGGGTAAACCGCAAAGATGGTAGAGTCGGGGTCTCTCGACCTTCTGGGGGACGACATTAGACCATTTCCTCCGGGTCCCGAACCCCCTGCTCTTTGCATTTGGGTCGCGGGGTTCCTTCGCCTCTCCTCTACGGTGTGGAAAACATCCCCCCCTAGTTCCCCGTCGGCTCTCGAGCCCCAATTTTTTTTTTTTTTTTTACTATTTTTTTAAGGATACTTGTAATAAACTTTATACGTCGATTCCAAATATGTAATTGGTCTTTTTATATGTCGTACTTTTTGAGATATTTAATTTTTTTTTATAAAAAAATGTTTTTTGTTTTTTTTGTTTTTACATTTTGTATTAAGCTTTATACGTTGATTCAAATATGTAGTTTCGTTTTTCTTTGTAAGTTTCGTACATTGAGATATTCCGTTTTTAAACAATATTTAACAAAAATAAAGATTTTTTAAAAATTATTTAAAATACTTCGAACTCTTTGAATCATGTCCATTACCTCTCTGAAATTCATTGTTGGTATCATATAGTATAAATATATTAAAAAAACAAAAAAATTCAAAACTGACCATTGTATAAACAGAAAGGCTCATATATATATATGATATATATATATATATATATATATATATATATATATATATATATATAT
>JABUQX010112473.1:0-2500 GCA_015478945.1 Trachelipus rathkii
CCACAAACACACAACAAGTAACAAGCAAACAAAGAAAATAAACCAAAATAAACAATACATATCACAAAACAACAACAAAAACATTTTCTTCCAGCCTAATGAGAAAAGTCAAATGAATAATGGGTACCAATTCAATATATTTTCTGTCATTTACCAACAGCTGATAACACCATGTTTCATACATCGACCTTAACTTACCTCGCAGAACACTGCAATACTAAGATCACATCCATGATTTCAAACATTTATGATCATAATGATATTGACACAAACACAAAAGCATACCAAAATTTATTAATGAGCTACACATTCTTAACGATTGCTGAATACACACTTACAAAGTGCGAGATTTATTTGTTTTATCACCAGCGAGATGCCAAAGATTTAAGAGTCAAAGAAATTCAAAATAGCATGCATGCCTAATGTCACACACACCATATTATATATATATATATATATATATAAATATCAGGTAGAGTAGAAGATATATGTATATATATATATATATATATATATATATATATATATATATATATGTTATATATATACATACCATTGACAAATACTCTTCGGGGTGTTCTTTGAGGTCCAATTTCTTTTAACATCTGGTCCCAATAAATCACGTATCTCTTCGTTATAGATTTCTAAGTAGCGTGACCAAATACTTCATACCTGATGTCTGTATATCTCAAAATGTGCCTAACTGATTCAAACAATAAGAATGAAAAGATTTTAGAAATTGAAAAATTAGCAAGAAAATGTTTATAAATATCTAATAATAATAATAATAATAATAATAATAATAATAATAATAATAATAATAATAATAATAATAATAATAATAATAATAATAATAATAATAATAATAATAATAATAATAATAATAATAATAATAATAATAATAATAAGAAGAAGAAGAAGAAGAAGAAGAAGAAGAAGAAGAAAAACAACAAATAATAAAAATAAAGAATGAAGAAGAAGAAGAAGAACATGAAAAACAAGAAGAAGAAGAAGAAGAAGAACAAGAAGAAGAAGAAGGAATGCACACAGCAATGGTATACAATAAAGGCTATTGGGGGCTAATAGCTGCCACACATTGAATAATAAGCACAATAATAAGACATGAAGAATAGAAGAAGAGAAGAAGAAGAAGAAGAAGAAGAATAAGAATAAGATTTATATTGATTAATAATAATAATAAAAATAATAATAATTATAATATTAATTTAATAATAATAATAATAATAATAATAATAATAATAATAATAATAATAATAATAATAATAATAATAATAAGAAGAAGAAGAAGAAGAAGAAGAAGAAGAAGAAGAAGAAGAATATATTAATGGAAGAACAATAGAATGAATAAACTTCGAACCGTAATAATCGCTAAGAAGAAGAAGAAGAAGAAGAAGAAGAAGAAGAAGAAGAAGAAGAAGAAGAAGAAGAAGAAGAAGAAGAAGAAGAAGAAGAATAATAATAATAATAATAATAATAATAATAATAATAATAATAATAATAATAATAATAATAATAATAATAATAATAATAATAATAATAATAAATAATAATAATAATAATAACATAGAGTATAATTTACCTTGAATGACTTCTTATGTTTGTGGGTCTGGGATCCTCCTTGCATGGTAAAAGACTTTCCACAGCCGGTCTGACCATATGCAAAGACGGTGCCATTGTACCCTTCCAAAACACTCTTAAAAGAATAATAATAAATTAACAACTGTAAGTTTGTTTTTAAAATTAGTATTAATCACTTAAATTAATTTTATTACTATTATTATCTTCTATATTATTATTTTTAAACTTCCATTTTTTTTTATTCCATTAAAAATATACAGCAATTAATTAATTAATTAATTAATCAGTTTTACAATTAAATCTTAAGTAACAGTTGTTTATAGTCTATGGTTACACACCCTTACCAATAATTTTTATAAACCTATTCATTGTCCCTTGGCTCGTACTAAACAGAAACTCAAAAATACATTTGACGAACTCTGTTGGCCCATAGGCAGCCGGATCGCCAGTTCTGACGGTTTTTTGAAACGTTATTTGTTTATTATTACATTATTATTATTATTATTATTATCGTTATTAGTATTATTATTATTATTATTAATATATTATTATTAACATTATTTATTATTATTATTATTATTATTATTATTATTATTATTATTATTATTATTATTATTATTATTATTATTATTATTATCATTATTATTATTATTATTATTATTATAATAATAATAAATATTATTATTATTATTATTATTATTATTATTATTATTATTATTATTATTATTATTATTATTATTATTATTATTATTATTATTATTATTATTGAAAATAAGCACCAATCTGTCCAAACAAACTGCCTAATGGAACACGTAATAGAGAGAGAAAATAATTCTCTTTAATGTTTATATGTCATGTCGATTTTTTTATCAGTCTTTAGTCAAACCTATTAATTTTATTA
>JABUQX010112473.1:27500-32627 GCA_015478945.1 Trachelipus rathkii
TCCGATATATTACTTATTTCCGCGATTTACTACCCCTCCAAAGCTCTTACTGAGCAAGGAAACCATTAATCCCTCTTAGAGATGCACTTGAAAAAGCTTTAGGAGCTGAAGACCCCCCCCCCCAGTCACGTTAATGAGAAATGGGTCCATTCTAGTTCAGACGGCTACCCGAAATCAAGTCTCCAATTTTGTCATCCCTCCCACCCACGTTCTGAAACATCCCTCTTTTTTCCACTCGCTGATAGACCAATAAGAAACACGTCGAAAAAGCACTATTTTAATTTTTTAGAACAGAAAAACGAAGATTTTGCTGTCCTTTTAAGAAATCTCTTGCAGAAAATATTTCCCGTTACAACGTCTACAGATTTCCCCTTCGTCGAGATTCGCCTAATATACAAAATCCTCGTTTACTGCTGACCTATATTTACATCCTCTTTTCCCACCTTCAAAGTCCTCGTTTTTTATGTTGTTGTGATGCTCTCCCCCGTGAAAATATGGGTTTATCAAGCTACATTATTCGTACATTTATTTACTTCGAACTTTAGACGTTGCTTTAATGTCAGCGGTTTGGTCCATCCCGGAACAATACTGTGGGGACCGCATGGTAAATGCCTAGGTCTGGCGAAGAGATAACTTTCATATCTTTCCCTTTGCAAAACACATCAACACTGTTGCTTACTGCGTTCTGCCATTTATAACTGTGAAAGGAATCCACAGTGGCCTCTTCTTTCTATAAAATGCCCGTTTTTACCTGTTTGAACAGGAGTTTTTGGAGTTATGCACCATGCAAAAACTGAGCAGGAGAGATGCTATACACCAGCTGAAAGACAAATATCCTACAAGACAGAGGCAATCTTATTCTTCAATTGTAGCAGGCACCTCTGCCTCACGGTGTTAATCAAATACCGACAACAACCTTCCATCCAGTAGAACTCTTTCCTCCCCAAAAATCCTAGCGAAACTCATTAGCAGTTACTGTAACCTCTCAGCCCTTTACATTGGCTATAACTACTGAACTTTCTCAAAATTGTCCAAAAGAGCAGCCTCCTGTACTCTAAATATCCAGTTTCTAAAAATGCCTCCACAACCCACTTCCACGTACTAGTTTTCAATTAACCAATAATGAAAACTAAAGCTTGGTTCCATCCACAACAAGCTTGCCGAGACACCACCATCTTACACGCCACAACCACACTCTGCCTCATAAATACCTCCTTTCTGCAGTATTTGAGGTCTGGCTCGACAACTCAACGTAAACAGGCCGCGGGTTCTGATGTTTCCTCTTAATTTTCCGTTCCCAAAAGTTAACTCAAATTCCATTTTGAAAATGACTGTTCCTCTCAAAATCACAAAGGAAAGATTAATCACAAAGCTAGATTATTCGCTTAAAGTAACAAAAACATTTTCCAAATTTTTAAAACGACAAACGATAGACCTTTTTTGCAGGCCGCAGCACGACATTTTCCCCCCCCCCACACGGCCCTCTCTTGCATCCCGCTCTTTCCTTTTCGTCCCCCTGGGGATGTATGAAGAGACTGACCTCCTCGTTATAATCTATTGCCTGTCTAAGACAAAAGCAATGACATGCAATAGATTTTTACCAACAAACAAGTACTTCAGGCTATCGCGAAAGCACGGGGAGGAGCCGTACCCACGTTACCAACCAACCTCTCTATAAGTTTGTGCAGGAGGCTAATTCAGCCTTTTCTGTAATTTCTCTCATATGACTCTTAATTTGCCGAAATTCCACAAAATCTCAGTCTAACCCTAAGAAGGATTCTTTTTTGACTAATAGCGGGATTGCGAGATAGATGAAGGAAAATCGTTCACCAACGAGAATCCGTCACGACAGAGCGCTATCATACCTCTGCGTTCTAGGCGCGCATATTTGTTTGTCGGCAATTAGGGCACCCACAGAGTTCTCCAGTCATGCAATCTTTAACCCAGTGAATTGAACAACGAGGTCGGGAGGGTGTGAGAGGGGCAGGAGACTTCCACTAAAATTCACTCTCTCCACACCCACCTGAATGACTCCACCTCTATGACGATGGAAAAGTTACTGATCTTCTGTAAGACGCGTTAGCCCCTCACATATATTCCATGGATCTCGCAACTATTTAAAGTCCCCATCAGCACAACATATACGTCCG
Source organism: Trachelipus rathkii (assembly GCA_015478945.1). Classification (NCBI taxonomy): domain Eukaryota; kingdom Metazoa; phylum Arthropoda; class Malacostraca; order Isopoda; family Trachelipodidae; genus Trachelipus; species Trachelipus rathkii. Next base: position 29,651 of record JABUQX010112473.1, read on the forward strand.
GTAACGTCTTCCATTATCTTCTTCTCTCTCCAACTTACCTTAATCAAAAATGACACTTTTCCGCCCGCGCGGCCGTGTACCGTCTAAAGGGCGCGAAGGACCACCCTCGTTCTTACAGGAAGCTAATGAAATGACTATCCTCACACATGGGGGAAAAACAATCCCCATATATAATTGCCAACAGCATTTCTGAATCTGTGCTTGGCAGAATGGCTGGACATCGTTTCCCATTCTTAAAACATAGATCATTTTGGGTTTGCTCGTCTTCAATGTGCACGAGATCCCGACCGGACGAATCCAAGTTCGGCCACACGAAAGAACAATAAGGATCGACTGGTTGAACTCAATTTACTTAGCATTCATGACGAAGCCCTTCCACCAAATACCACTAAAAACTCTACACCAAAACCGGTCATACAACCCAAATCTATGTTGTACGACTATTCCCTGCCACCAGGATTTGTTGTTCTTCCTCGTTGTCGAGACCCACGTCTCAGTCTTTCCTTCCTATCTGAATTCAATTCCAACATCACCCCTAGCTATTCCCTGCTCTCACCATATGCCTGGCCCTGACCTCTATTTCCAAATCTAGCCACTCTTCTGCCTTGTTAAAGGCATCATTCCTGTTTCATTCCGCAGTTCATGGGGGGTGCATCTGCTGTCTTTCATGACCGCAACCTCTCCCATACCTCCCTCTTATGCTTCCCCTCATGCTTCAATTTTTACGACAGAATTAATGGCTATAATGTTGCCCCATTCGTCCGAATATATTCCTTAACCAAGACCACTCTTATATCATTTCAGATTAGCTCAGCGCCATCTAGGAGCTTAAAGCCTCCTATTCTAAAACACAATTGTATCCGCTGTAGAACAATTTATTCGGCTGCTCTACTCTAGCAAGAAACAAATCATATTATGTTGGACCCCCTCTTACGTAAGGGTAACTGGCAACGAAATCGCTGACAGAGAAGCCAAAATGGCCGCCTCTTCTTTTCAGAGCTGTTATACGTGCCTCCAGGGATGCCATTCCGAAGACATAGAGTCACGCTCTCATCAACCGAGGATTATTATTCTCTGCGCTCCCGACAGACAAGGCTCCGGTTAATTGGTAGAGTGTCACGTATGTAACGAAGTGATTCAGGCGAGGGGGAAAGACGAAACTTATAAAATATAGCCAAGCCAAACATTGGTGAGTGGTCTTCCTCTCCCAGACGAAAGTGCTTCGTGACGTGATACTTGCAGCCTCCGTATTGGCCACACCAATACCACTCACAGCCACTACATGTCACGGGACCCTACTCTCGAATTATATTCCTTAACCAAGACCGACTCTTATGATCATTATTCAGATTAAGCTCAGCGGCGCCATCGTAGGAGCTTAAGAAAGCCTCCTATTCTAGGCTAAAAGCATAATTGTAAATCCCGCTGTAGACAAGAATTTATTCGGCCTGGCGTTCTACTACTAAGCAAGAACAAATCATATTATGCGACTGATTGGAGAGACCCCCATTCTTATCGTAAGGATAAGACTGGCAATCGAAATCGCTGACTAGAGAAGGCCATAAAGGCGGGCTGCCTCTTCTTTTCAAGAGCTGTTATATCCGTGCCTCAGGATGCCATTCGAAAACAAGGTCACTGGGATCCCATGCACGGAATTGATATCCCTGCTCGATCGACAGGTAGGCTTATTTACCGTTTTAAATTGGTAGGAGTGCTAGACGAGGGATCAGACAGCGAGGGACGAGAACTTAGATAAGAGTATAAAGCGGTGTTGCAAACATTGGTGTGAGTGGGTCTTCCTCTTCCACCAACGATGAAAGTGCTTCGTGACAGTGGATACTTTGCAGCCTCCGTTAATTGGTCCACACCCATACCACTCACAGCACTACAATGTCACGGGAACCCTACTCCCATCTGCAATTTGCCGATAAGCCATAACCCCACCCGCACGCCCCGCAATCTGTTCACCATAATCTGGTCAATGATATGTCCCCACTGACCTCATTCGCCTCGTTGTCAATTTTCCTAATGTATGCCTTCCATAGATAACATAACATTCTAAAAGGTTTATCGGCATATTATTTATTCTAAACTCCTCCCACCTTAACAGCACTTCTTTTTTCGTTTATCCTCGCAAGAACTTAATAATTCTTGCAAAACATATGATTTTGTTAGGGATAATATTAGGACTATTTATATAATGTAAGGACATCTTTTTATTTAGCGTTTTATTTATTTTTGACTGAATATTCATTTCGCCATCCAAAATTTCTTTGACATTTAAAATATGTTTGAGCCACCCATGGCGTTGATTATTCAACCCAGTGTGGCCATTTCCCTTGTGGGGCGAGTGGTGGGTCCTGTAGCATAGAACTTCTATCAAAAATAAAAGTAATATATATAATATATATATATATATATATATAAATATATATATATATTATATATATATAATATATCATATATATATATATATATATACTTCATATAATATATATGATATATATATATATATATATAATATATATGATTGGCACAATCTTTGGAGCCGAAAGGCGCAGGCATGTTAACCGTCAAAGAACTATAACAGGTCATCACGGGACAAGAGAATAAGTCATTAATGGGAAGATAAAGCCAACATGCGAAATAATAATATTGTTATATTAATCAGGGAGGAACATTTTTACCCGCCGAGAAATTAAAAAAAAAAATAAAAATAACGCTTTTTAAAAAATTAAAATTGTTTTAAAATTGTTGAAAAAAAATTACAGGTTTTTGATAAATCAAAGTGCTACTTACTCTCTTGTTGCCGCTCCCCGCGCCGAGTTGCACGGAAAGGTGCCAAAGTGTTGAATTTTTTTTACAAAAATTTTACATACGGAATACCCCGGATTGGGTGACCGCTTGATGCCTTCTCAGGTAACAATTATAACGACGCGATCGATAGAGTCGGGGTTTTGTCCTTCTCCGGCCTATA